>QBDW01000983.1:0-133715 GCA_003261595.1 Maconellicoccus hirsutus
TATACATATTTCAACACATATTCCTCGTATGACCGCCTTTCTCGGATGGTTACTTTTTTCCTTTTTTTTTACATTTTCACCTTGAAACGTTTCGAGAATTTTCCCTCGGATTGCCAAACTACCCTTTGCTCGAAACATCAAACGTCGATAAATTCGCGTTTCAGGTGTAATAAATAATAACCCAAAATACATATTTCCGAATAATTTTACTTTTTACGAAAAACCGTATAATTTACGTTGGTAATAAAACGTAAATTTTATCTATGTATCGCGTCGTTTCCGGTAGTTTTCTTTTTAATTTTTACGAACTTGCGAAGCTTTTTACTTGGTAAGTTCACTTGAAGACAAACAACATGAAGATGTCCAACTACAGGTTAAAACAAATCGGAAAATGTTTTAGGAAAATTTATATATGTACTTACAAGGGAACCTTTCCATGTCGCACTCTCACAATTCAATGAAACTTGGTAGGATTGAAGTTCATATCAAAAAAATCTAAAATCCGTGTTTTTAGCGGCTGAATTTTATTTTTCGAATTTTTACGAATTTTTGAATTTTGAATTTTTAGATCCCCCTAAAAACAGTTTTTTGCTAATACCTCGCCAACCGTTGATCCTATTGAAATTCTGAAAATACATTAACGACAGCAAATTTAATTCCCTACAAGGTGATATATATATTTTATTTCGTAGCACGTTTCGTTTTTGAGTTATCGAGCAAAAACTTATCGAAAACAGTATTGAGCGATTCCAATTAAGCGAGACGCGAATTGGCACGTTATTTACGCGGTAGCGACTAGGCGTCGCGCTTCATTGGTATCGCATCCAACTACTATCAATAAGTTTTTGCTCGATAACTCAAAAACAAAATGTGCTACGAAATGATATATGCATATCAACTTGTAGGAAATTAAATTTGCTATCGTTAATGTATTTACAGAATTTTGATAGGATCAACGGGATTTTCCAGGTATTAAGAAAAAGCCATTTCTTAGAGAAGCTAAAAATTAAAAATTCAAAAATTCGTAAAAAATCGAAAAATAAAATTAAGCAGCTAAAAACTTGGATTTGAGGTTTTTCCGGTGTAAACTTCGATTTTGCCAAATTTCGTCGAATCCTGAGAATGCGACCTGAGAAGATTCCCTTGTTAGCAGGTTTAAATATGAATAAATGACGTAGTAATTCTTCGAAAATGCTTCAATCGGGATTCAAGATTACCGGTGTTATTATCATTACATCCCTTCACGTCTGCGACCATCAGTTGAGCATCTATCATCTCCCACTCCACTACGCCATAATCGAAAGGAAATCCAAACACCTTTTCCAACATGGAAATTAAACATTTCCCAACCACGACCTTCCATGAAACCGCAACACGTCGGTTCATTCACCGAACTTTTACGTTACTTTCGCATTCGAATGCAATTATACGCGCCGCGTATTTTCAAATTCTCGCGCGTCAACAGATTTTACGACCTTGTAATTACGTCCTCCGGCGAGTTCGTTTTCTACTCGTCGATTACGCTTCGTGCGGAAGAAAGCGAACGCATCTAAGAAGAAAAACGCAATCGCGGTTAATAACCCACTTTCCATACACATTGGCGGTACATGCAGTCCGATGGCTTCGTTCGCCACCCATGCGTATGTGCAAGTGTGCCCCATTTATAGCGTATACATAGAACCAGAAAACTTCTTTAGCCGTGAAATCTCGCTAAATCGTTTCTCTTTTCTTGCGCGCACACACACACACCAACGTTGCGACAAGAGGCGAAGAAACGAGAGAGCCTTTCACGTAGTACACGTCAATGTACGAATAACAAGCGACGCCGCCGCGTACATTACGTCAGTCTCGGAAGAAACCCATATTCTCTGTGAAAGTTCACGGTCATAGAATTACTTATATTTTACCTTTACACGGTCTGCACTCCATATTTAAACGAGAGACGGAAAAATACTCAAAATTGTAACTTGTCGATTGTCGTGGCTTTCATCGCCATTCTTGTTCAACCGCATATAGCTTGTATTAACCGATTAATTTCTTTTTAATTATCGCCTTAAAATTGTGTCATGGTCGTGATGTCTTTTTAGTCGTATATGCGCGAAAAATGCAACGCGTCTCATATAAGTGCATATACAAAACCGCATTCGCTTTCAGCTGCCGCTCGAATTGCAATGCATCGTAACCACTTTCGTTGAAGAGTTTAATTAATCAGTTTCCATAACGAAAAGCATTATTACTTCCATCGTTATACCTTCGGTTTTTCTTCTAAATACGAGTACGTTACCTATATTGAAGCAGCGTGTGCTAGTATAGACGTGCGCAAATTACGCCACGATTTATTGATAGCACTTGATAAGAAAGTTCACGTCATTTTTAAATAAGTAAAATAATATACAGCTCGTGATAGGGAAATTTTTATAGTATTTTTTCATTAATTACCAGTCGTCAATTTTGCACGAATCTATTGGCAAATATTTCAACGGTATAAACATATAGGGCCGTGCAGAGGAAATCCGAATTCCGGGAAAAAATTATACAGACTTCTGGTCCTTTGAAAGGGATCAACATTTTTTCCAAAAAGGGTTCGTTACTTTTTACAAGTGCTTAGAAGTAAAATCCAGGCCCGGAGAAAACCCCTTTCCCCCTTCTGGTTGGGCTTGGATATAAATAGGAAAACATCCAATTGGTCTTTTTACAAACGCCAACAAGTTGTTTAAAAATTACAAAAAATACTCCAGCATATGCTCTTCTTATCTAAAATTCGATAAATCCTATCGAAAAATGATTAATCGATTTTTAGTACACTTTACCTGAAAAATACGTAAAAACTAAATTTTTAAATAAAGAAATTCACCAAACATCTGTCATCGACGTAGGCAGTAAATAAAATCCATACGAAAGCCGACATTTACACGGTTATCGAAATCTTCGACGTGTACAAAGTAACATATTAATTAAGGGTGTGAGAAAGAATCCCTTTTTTGTATATTCGTATTTATAAAATATTTGAAAATAGGTACCAAGGTACTTGAAAATAGGTCTAGAAATGCGTGGGAAATGGGTCAGCAGTGTTTGTAGTACAAAAGGATATCAGATGGTGTATAAGAAATGCTCGTACACCTTTTCCTGCCTCTTATCTTCTGAATAGCTTTACAGTGAAAGTGTAAGTTACCTAGTTTGAGGGGGTTAGAATCGACGCATATAACCCATATAATTTTTACCATTATTTGTAAGCATAGGAAATAACAAGATGTAGATTATTTTTATCGAAAAATATTAATAAACTAGACGATGTTTTAAAAACGTGAGATCATAAAAGACGTCAAGGGATAAAGCGGCAAACGGTGGCGATGTACGATGAAAGAGAAGGCTCGGGTTGATGGTTTTCACCATCACAGGTAGAAAGTATCCTTTTTTCCTTTTCCCTTTCTCTGTAGTCTGTACATCTGATATACCCTTGTTGAATCTTTGTGGCGGGTTGCATTTGTAGACGCTTTCTTTTCTTTTGTTCGAGTCTGTATGCTGAGTGGATGTTTGTTTGAACAGGTACACGTCGTAATGTGGGGTAAAAGAAGGGGAGAATTTTTTTTTCAAATCCAACCATAAGTATTCCGTTGTGGCGATAAAAAGGAGATATTAAACGTAACCCCTTTCTATTATTCTATATTACGAGTTTCTTTTTCCTGTGTCTTCTATGCGAGTTTTACTCTTTTCTTCAAAAAATATCAAATACTTGGCGCAAAGCCGCTGTCATTGGGGAAGGATTTTCGCGTATACGGAAAGCGCGAACGTGAAGCAGGAAATACGCGTAACGATTTTTCATAATCGTCGAATTATGTAGAATATAAAGCATCGTGGGAATTTACTCGTATATAGAAATATAATACTCGAAAGCAGGTAAATTACCACCGTTGGAAGCTGTCGAATTTCGCTTTAACCGGTTATTACGGATGGAATTTTTTAAGGATAAAAAGGTGTGTCATTTTCGAAAATACCGATTATTTCCCAATGCACCCTTCGATACGTAGAGAGATTTAAGAAAGTACAGTTATTCGTTGATATTTCTCCGGTGGTGATGATCTTCGTGTAATTTAGACAAGTGACCTTGAAAGCGTAGTTATATAATTTTTAGTATATTATATGTACCTGTGTCGAAGGATCAAAAATCCACATCCTTTTAAATGTAAAAACATAAAAATTAAGAAATTGTAAAATTTTTTCGAAAACATGCAGTAAAATGTTGATCGGAACTGATTTTGAGCAATAACAACTTCTTAAGAAATTTTTTTTTACTAATGACATAAATTTTTTGTAAGTTTTTCTTAACAGACACGTTTTCGCGAAATATGTCACCGAACGTGTTTTAAATTGGCAAACTGCTTTGACGCGAAGATGTTCGGCTAAAATGTCATGTTCGAGATGAGAATATTGTGAAAAATTATTGCATCGAACAGTGGCAAAAGACGTGATTTCGTGCACGCCTGGTTAACTGGTTGATAAAAAAGGGCTATTTCGTAATTCGCACTCGATCGCGATTAAAATGATTACCAAATGCGTGGGCGTCCATGAATCCGGCAGTACGAGATGCAGGCGTTTGAAAATTCATCGATAAAATTGCGTCATTTCGTTTTCTCATCGGTTTCAATTTCAATTTGAATTTATCACCAAAAAACGAAGAAAAAATTCAGCCACAATAACAATCACAATTTAGATAGACGCGGTACTTTACCAATGAAAAGAATCGAGTTGATTGAACAGGCGCACGAAATCGAAGCAAGGGTGCAATATTATACCTGTTTGCGATCATAATTTTCAACTAGATCCCTCTATCAATCGTATTGTTATGCTTCATTCTTGCCTGGTGACCTATTTCCTGTTTCAAAAAGCGTACCAGTTCTTCAGCCCCAGACTGCACGAGCAGGTAGTAAAAAAAACTGTTTTTGCGAAAACCCTTTTGCGGGCGTATTCGCTTCACAACTGTTCCAACGCTAGACCCTTTACCTCTTTTTTCGCGATATTCCACGCATTGATGCGTTGTTATCGGACTTTGTGCACGAGATCAAAAGATTTCTCCCTTTGCTTCCATTTCTCATATATTAATAGGGTTAAACTAGATTTTTTTCTTTTCTTAGAACCTACATTTGGTTTTTTTTTCAATTATAAACTCGGGTAAAGGGATTTCTTTGGTTGCTTTTGTACATGGTGAAAGGTTATCAAGAAAGGGCTAAGGTTTCTAGTTTAATTCAGCGCATAAAAACAAAAACCTCGGGTTCGAGATGTCGTAAATTAAGATTTTTTTTTTGAATATAAGGAAAAGAAATTTTCAAGAAAGTTACTATTATGTTTTACATTCACTCGACCCATTTTTGAAAGGATAAGAACTCTTTCTTTTTTTTTGAGGGTTCGATCGACAATTCACCTAATTTCTTTTTCATATGTTATAAAGGTCACTGGATACACGATTTCGTTTTGGTGGTTTCCATCGGACAGTAGGGCAATTAGCAACGCAACAATTTTCGCGATTCGATTGCGAAATCGAAACCACCGAGTGGGCGCTGTGACGCGTCTTCGCGTATTGCCTAACGATAAGGAGTTTAAAGGGCTGCATTGTTCGGAGCATTGTTTAACTTCGACCTGGTATCTTCATTTCGATAGCCAGTACTGAAATGAAGATAGAAGAACGTGTTCGAGTTGAAAATTCCGTAAATTAACCTTATACAAATAAGAGTGCTGTATACGGCGCGCGTGATAACACGCGTATTCACCTTATCGCTTTGGGTTTCTAAAGGGGAATTGTTTGTGGCAAATAGTAACTATATTGTTTGTAATTACATCCGCGTCGAGTTCCGGAACGCAAAAAAAAATATCGTCAAATTGTGCTCCTCGCAATAGGGCAAATTAGCTTAAAATATCTCGTCAACGAAAGATGTAATAAGAAGAGATTCCATTTGTGGTTATTATTTTTCACCATCGAAATTGATCATCGTTGCAAAAAGCAAATGTAATAATGCAAACAATCCAACAATACGTTTCAGATATTGCTCAGAATAATATTTGCATAATTTCCCAAAATGCTTTACGATCGATTGCAATCGATAAAATACGAATTCAAAATAAACTACTTATTCGTCACCATAAAACGATGAATATAGAACCAGAAGTGTATAAATATTCATAATTTTTCTGTTAAGTTGACATAATATAGTACTGAGAAAAAAATGATTCACTTTATAAAATACACCAGAAAGCGGTAGTAAAATCGAAAGTTGTGATTATAGGAAATTTTTTTCAATAATTTGCAACTAGAGCGATATTTTTCTAAATTCGTTTAATAAGCCACCATTTAATTTCAACGTAACTCAAAAAAAAAATGTTGAAAAATAACTCACAAAATCTTTTCATCAAATTCTTTTTGAAAGTTTGTTTCTTATCCTTGGATCTTCTCTCATCTTGATTATGATCCGAGTTATACTCCGAGGAGTCATCTTCAGACGAATACTTTTCATTATCTTCGACAAACTTGGATTTATGCAGACTGAGATCCAGCGGGACACAATCAATGTCCGCTGTCATTTTAAATAATAAAACGCGCAAACAATTCGAACCAGTAAATAAAACAAATTACGAAAATAATTTGAAACTGTGAATTTTCATTCTGTACGTAAAAATTGCAAAAAAAAATCGACTCGAATCGTTAAAACAGTTGAAAAGTCGTGTCGATACGCAAACAATTATCTTTAAAATAAATTACGAAAAGCCGGTAATATCGCATATGCACAATACCGCATTAAATAGCACACTCGACGTGAAACTACGATATAGCTGCCGAAACGACTGATAAAACCGCGAAGATATGCTGTTAGAGTTCCTGGCTTGGCATACTGACTCAGTAGGCTCGCTTCGGAAGCGTTCGGAACACCTCGGATGTGTTCGGTCGCGTAAGTTTCCAATCGTCTAAAACGTTCGCACCATCTTGGCCCCCCTCCGACATGACCTTTCCATCGTTTGGCGCTTGTCAAAGTGAAGTAAATCTCGAGAAAAATTCCCTTTTTTACGATTCGTACTAAGGGTTGCATATATCAGTTTCTCGCTATTATTCTGACTTGTCAATGTCAATTGTTAATTACGAGTATAACGTTCGATGCGAGACGAAATTAAAAATAATATCGATTTTGTCAAATTTACGGCCTCTACTTGAAATTTTCACAGGAAATTCGCCTCGCTGCAGTATCGCCCACCATGTACATTCTTCGCGAAAATATCTCAACGATATAATTCAACTCTTCCTTTTTATTTATCGGGGTACGTTTGCTTTGCGATAATTTTATTTACCGTAGTGACGTCAAACGTGTTGAATATGTAAAAAACTACGTCGAATAGCTTACTAACCATCAAACGCAGAAATTTTGGTAATCAAAATTACCTTGACAGAATCATCTAGCTACACCTACAAACTCTTGTGATTGGCGATTGTTTATCCTTAATTAGCAAAGTAGGTAACTACTAACTAGGTATGGTATATATCGAAAATAATCAAATTTTTTATAAAAATGGTATCATCGCAAATTCCCAAGTACAACATGTTTGATAACGAATCATTATTACTAGGGCGAAAAAAATTCTAGACTAGCAAAAAAATATTTGTCATAGCTGGATTCAAAATGAAATGAAGTAATTAAGAATCTTCATTAATATAGAAAAAAATGTGCTTAAAAACGAAAATAGAATCTCTTTCTACAAAATTATTTCAAGAGAATAAATCCTACATAAAACAATGATTTTATGCCATTCGTTTTTAATCAGAAGGAAAAATATTAATGAATAGATGCAATACCTACGAAAATTAAATTGTGAGGAAAAAAGGCACCTACAATATCTGTACCTATACCCATCTCCTACTACCAAGTACCTATATTTATATACCTACCTAGGTATAATACATAAATATTCTACTGAAAAAGCATTGTTTAAAATTTTACATTTTCTTTATGAGAACTTTGCGTTTTTCAGTTAATAGAACTTTCTATTCAGGCGTTTCTCGATTTTTCCATTTGAAAAAATTTTAATTTGTAGGGAGCGTTTTAATTATAATTTTATAACACGAAAAGCGTCTATCTTGATTGAAAAAAAATAGAAAGAAAAAATGATTATGCACAAGCCAACTTTGACCTTCATATTTTGGAAATTAATTCTGGCTTCATTCTGGGTACCGATTTTATTTACTTAGTACCTAGTCTACCTACATTTATGAATTAATATTTAAATAAGTATATATTTGCGCTAAACCAGAATGAGAAATTTCAACGAAAATGAAATTACGAGTAATTAATCACTTCTGAAATATTTCAACGATGAGCTTCCGAAAGACGAACAGTTGAACACGATGAACTTGAACTACACATGACGAGTAGGAACACCGAAAAGAGTTTCATCGACCGATATTAGGCCCGTTACTTCCTGTATCAAAAATCAATACTGCCACGACTTGTGTAGCGCCTTTAAGAAGTACCGGCATTTTTTTCATCTAGCAGCGTCACAATTTATACACCGAAAATCATCTGAATGAGAAAGTGGGATATTTTTCGAAAAACGGTTCAAGTATCTGTTTAACGCAACAAGGTGTGCTTTCAAAACAGAATTTAGTGAAGAGTGAATCTGGTCATGTGGTTGTACACTAAAGAGAAAGAATTATTTGATGTTTAACGATATGGTAAATAATGACGTTACCTGTACGTTAACAAAACGCGGATAATTATTAACTGGTTGTGTCTGTTTTTCTATTGTTATTTCCTTCGTATATGTCTTGGGAACGAGCTATAGTGGAAATTACGCCCACCGAAAAACGCAGTCACATCCGGCATTTCATATACAGGAAATAGCAACCCATCTGTGTACGGGTTATTTTTCTAATTTTTTACATTGCTTTTTTTTATGATTTAGCAATAAACGAATAAAGACTACCGAGTTGAAGAACGAATGGTCATACAATGTCTTATATACATAAGGTTCGTATAAGAATCACCTGGATGACTCTGATTCGTCGTTATAAACCAATTCGTAACGGCTATCTGGTTTTTTACCACTAAAAAAGTACGATCAAGGATGAGTAATTTGCACTATCTCCATGGGAGATGCCCGACAACAAAATACCGTAGTACGCGACGGCGGCGCAAGAATTAGCCGAGTCTGGCCTGTAATTATACGTACGTACGGCTAAGATTAGATTAAATGCTTCCTGTTTTTATTTTTATTCTCTACGAGCACGTTTTTTTTCTTCTCGTTTTACTAACGTAACAAGTAACCAGTTGAGAACTTAATTGAAACGCTCGCCAAGGAATAAATTTTAACGCCAGATTATCGTACTTGTCCACGTTGTGTACGTAAAGTTTCTTACATTGTGGACTTGTTAAACGTGATGGTTCAAATTGAATGTGAGAAATTAAACGAATTTATGAATTCGTACAGAGAAGTCTATTATGACGTGAATCGGGTTGCAAATTAAGCTGCGAAAAAAAATTAGCGTATTTATAATTTTACTTTTCTTTCGAAGGAAATAACGTTTAAAAAAAATTCATGAAGGCTTTATATGGCAATTATGGTTACGGGGGACGGGGATATGATTTTGATACATAATCTCAACAATGATTTGATTCTGTAGAACGATCGATCAAACATGTTAAATGAACGTTTTGAAGGTACATCGGTAATAAAAATTCAAAATTGACTCCGTTTTTTTCTCTACAGTTTTGAGTTTCAGCTAAAGTCGCATCGTATAGTTTCAATTTCAGTAAAGTGATAAGTGCTTATCATTTTAATCTTCGTTATCAAGTTGAATTTTGAATTTTTAGCTCCTCCATGAAATGGTTTTCTGTCAATACCTAGAAAACCATTGATTCTATCAAAATTCTGTAAATACATTAACGACAGCAAATTTAATTTCCTACAAGTTGATATACGCATATCATTTCTTAGCACGTTTTGTTTTTGAGTTATGGAGCAAAAACTTATTGATAGTAGTTGGATGCGATACCAATGAAGCGCGACGCGCGTAAGTTACGTGCCAATTCGCGTCTCGCTTAATTGAAATTGCTCAATACCGTTTTTCGTAAATTTTTGCTCCATAACTCAAAAACAAAACGTGATACGAAATGATATATGTATATCAACTTGTAGGAAATTAAATTTGCTATCGTTATTGTATTTTCAGAATTTCAACAGGATCAACGGTTGGCGAGGTATTAGAAAAAAACTGTTTTTAGGGGGATCTAAAAATTCAAAATTCAAAAATTCGTAAAAAATCGAGCAATGGAATTCAGCAGCTAAACACTTAGCTTTGAGATTTTTTTTATGTAAACTTCGATTCTTCCAAGTTTCATCGAATTCTGAGAGTGCGACTCGGGGATTTATTTTCTTAGGTACTTCTCAACTTTCTATTGGTTTTCCGTCACTGAATTACTTGCATTGTAAAAAAATATATAGGGTAATCGCTATTACACACGGATAAAATTTATAATTCACTGGTTCGTTTCTATAAAATATTCACATCCAATATACAGAATAGGAAAGCCCAAGGACGAGTGAACTTTACAAATCTATCTCAAGATTTTGAATACCTGAATGATGACGGGTTAGTTACCTCGTTTATGCTACAATACCACTGGTACCGTTGTATTTATAAATATAGCGCCTTTATCGAGCTTATTCAAACAATTTTCATCTAGATGAATTCCAAATGGTGAAAAAATTCAATCAATAATTCCGTTTGAATGGAAGTACGTTAGTTTCTCGATGATTAACAAACAGACTAATTCGATCATTTCATTTACAACGGTAATTCCCGGTAAAAAAACAACGATCGTAAATACCATGCAGATGTACACAAGGAAATTGAAAACTACAAAAACCATTCAGCGAGAAGGTAAATAATTTTACATTTTTACAAACTCGAACTACGTTATATTTGAGTAGTAAAATACCAACGAGAAGACTAGAACATTAATTACATTTCCTTATTGCTGATACATGTAGTTTGTCTACGTACGTGAATATTTTCGGTGACAATTTTTTTTTCTCGTTTGTGTGTAGGCGTGATAAAAAAACGCGAGAGATTTAATTGACGTAATATTTGCACGATCTGCATCTGCTAACGGTCTACCAACGTTTGCGTGACCGCGTGACCATTTCTCAACTTAGTATTTCTTGTCTGAGCCACGTCATTTAGGATTTTAACTGATTTCCAAAAATATCACTTATCGTAGCAAAGCTCCAGGAAACTATTCACGCGCAATTCTTTTCATAACAATTGATAACAAACTGAAAATCCCGATAGTTGGCGGAAACACGTGCAGAACTAGAAAAACTAGGTAATTCAAGATATCGAAATTTTCCAACGGACTTGACGTGAACAAATGTCGATAAAGAATATCTACTTCGTTGACTACGTATTGAATGCGATTTCGGATCGTACGTAGGTGATTTGCGTTTCCATTATCAAAGCGTCTACTAATTTGTAATATTCAACTGTAATTACTTTTTTTCAAGTCATTTCCTGCATATGCGTATTTGAAAATGAATTACGTCCGCGTGGGTCTACGCGAAGTATTTTTTTAACTGCAGCGCAAATTTGTCTGCACATGCTCGCGGAAGATTTCTAAATAGCTTACGTTTCCGTTAGATGTCCTGCAATTTATATTCTACACGATTGTCAACGCGATGAAACGTTTTACCCATATAATGGCTTGTTACGAGAATTAATTCGGGCAATAATTGCATATAGTTCGTAATCTTAAATTGAGCTTTGAGTTAAAAAGAAACAACCATTAGGTACCTACGTTTCTAATGAATTTTTTCAAATAGAACTCAATTTCTTCAAAGAAATCCTTAGTACATAATAAGATTGCATAATTATGTACCACAGGTATTAACATATGTACATTCGAAGAATCTCTAAATTAAAACAAGTATTTATAGAAGAACACAAAACTGATAAACCTAACTATTCTAAAATTTCCGCTTATTTATAGCCACCAACTCACTACATCGTCGCAAAATCTTACACGCTTTAAAGAGTAATTGACTTCAGCATTCCGTAATCATTACCATTTCAACGTTTTATACCTTAAACACAATGGAGAATCAGTTCTCTCTTCAATTAATGAAAATCGCTTTCAATAATTCAAAGATGAAAGTAGGTGAACTGTAAATTTAAATAGAATGTCGCAACGAAATTACGATGATAGGCGGCCAAGGAGATCGAAGGATGAATGGTTGTAAAATTGAGGCAGCAACAGATGAAGAAGTTACGATTACGCTACAGAGGTCGGCGATGATAGTAAGAGTGGGATAGTGCAGTTAACATCATAAGGAAGAAGCGTCATCGCCGTCACCAACAAACCATGGAAAAATTACTAAAAGATGAGAAAATGGAAAGCGAGTAGAATATTTCAGGGGTATGAAAAATTATCGTATTTTATCGCTCGTTTCTTTGAATTTTTATTTTTCAAACTTCTTAGACTTTCGACCTAATTTGACGAGTTTTTCGAAATTAAAAAAAAATTATAAATATACCTAAACATAATAACACTTTTTGTACTTCACGTTACCACATTGTAATTCGTTTCTTACGAGTCATTAAATAATGTTTACATTAACTCTATAAATACTCGGTAGCTTAGGAACTCACTATGAAAAAAGTTATGCGGTTGTTCGTCGTAGTATCGTGATTTTTTGGTGTTAATGTAGGTTATGATTTTTCGGAAAAGCCATTAAACTGAAGAGTCAATTGAGGACTATTATTTTGAGGAATTTTCGTCGTGCAATGAAGTTCCCAATATTGAAAAATTACGAGATGTTGATTTTTCAATTTTTTTCTTCTTGAAATTAGCGAAACGAAAAGTCGACTATTTTATTTTCGAACATTGTACTTTTCCATTCATGACTTTTCAAGAGGGTTAAAATCACACGAATCTTCCTCATTCAATAACGACGTATCGGCACAATTCTCCAAAAATATTCCTCAACACCTTCAAAACGTGGTTAACAATAAAAAATTAAATTAGTTTCATTACATAACCTCTGGTACTTCGACTAAATCAATTCTTAATATTCTTCAGGCATTAGACATCCACGTAATGCAGCGTTTCGCGATCAAGAATGAAAAAACACTTCGTCACCGTGCCCCATACGTAATCTTATTTTTCCGACCACTGATTCGCGCGTACAGAGAAGCCGACACCGAGGCGTAAGGCGATATCGGCGTATTTTTTTCTACATAAGTAGTTTTCCACTCTGATTCCTGTTTTTCACAATAGATTCTCTTTTTAACAAGCCTACTTATCTAGATATCGAGCTAAATTGGCGGTAATTCGCGCGCTCTGCTCTATACACATTGTTTACACTTTACACATAACGCTTCCACCACAAATATCGTCTATCTCGCCTTTTTCTTGCCGACTAGACGCTTTCCTACTCTTTAAATACGCCGATTCGTAAAATTAGACGTGCGTATTTACTGTAACCGATTCACCATTAGAAACCGAACCACGACAACGCTACAGTTACGCGACGTACTTTGAGGCGAGAGTGAAAAGCAAAACCAAAATTTCTTCAAATGCAATAAATCCTCTTGCTTAATGGTATAAGTATTCGTTAAATTATATTTTTCGTTGAGCTATTACCGTGACATTTCAATCATAACCATAACACGCCACCATGATATTGACTTGTTGTGGTATAGTACATCACTTATGATCATGATATGTCACCACAACAATGACGTGTCATCAGCGAATTATTATGATAACATGAAAATATCAAGAATTACCCATGAGCATGACACGTTGTCATGACAACGGCTTGTGTCATCGTACATATCACACATGAGCATAAATTTCACCATAACAATGCCCTGTCATCTACATATGACATGTTATCATGACATGAAAATATTGAGATCACCCATGAGCATGACACGTCGCCATGACAACGGTTAACATGACAACCCCGTGACGCTTTTTTCGATTTTGTGTGCTATGGCCAAGACATGAAAATATCAAAAATTGCGGGCCTGGAAGAAAACCCCCTTTTCTCCTTTCCGGTTGGACCTGATTACAATAAACATACGACCGACCGAATGGCAGTTATCAGACACTTAGTCATTTGTTTTAAATATAATTCATTACGCCATATTCACCGAAGATTTTCCAATAAATGTTATTTCAAGAGCAAACAATAAATTTCAGATAAAATCTGGCAAGAAAACTTACAAAGTAGAACTCGTAATCATCGCTAAGAACGAAATTAGATAATTATTGAGACATAAGTTAACCTTTGAAATGAAACCGTTACATTTTATTTACTTTGTTAAACTACCGTTCAGTTATTTAGCTTATCAGTGATATTTTTATTGGAATAATTAATATTGGAAACATCCCAGTTAATGGATTTCGATTTACCTAGATTATCTTCCGGTAAACTTTTTCCACCACTGAACAAGAAAAAAAAGTTAAATTTGGACTTTGCATGGGTTATTTACATACTCCCCGATTTGAAAACATTTCCTTATCACAAGGATGGATACGAGGTTTATTTGTTGTAAAATTCTTTTATTCCTATTGAAAAGAATAAAAAAAAATCAATACAAAACAAAGTGAGTAAATAGAGAGTTTTCAGCAAAGATTAGAAACAAATTCTTTTAAAAATCAAACCAATGAATTCGCCTTGTACGCATTAAAACAAGGACCTGCAGTACTTTTGGACTTACGCATTTAAAAAGAATTTTTATCACTTTTTACGGGTACATCTGCTTGTTAAAATTTTCAAGAAAAAGCGGATTTTTTGCTCCAAACCTGCGAATGAATAAGGAGATAACTAAATGTGAACAATGGAGGTACCGTTTTTGACACACACTTTCGAAAGTATTTGAGTTCCTAAAGTTTCATTATCCCAGAAATACTTGAGTAACTTTAGTTAATAAAAAACCTAAAAATAGTTTCTTCTGCTGTTCACTCCACCTTGAATAGTAACTTCAACTTGGAAGATTTAAAAGAAAAAAAAAAACATTTATGAATCCAAAACACTTCACCCAATTAAATCGTCACATAAACCGGTATTAAAAATTGAAAAAAAATCAAAAGTGGTTTATTTAGGACACTAACTCCAATGCGTGTTTTTTTTTAATCATAGATACCACTTGGAGGGAAAGTACACATGGGATGTTATGTCAAGGAGCACTACTACCGTTGTTGGTTCGAGTAGGTATAGGTAATACGTATGTGTATGACTATGTATCGTATGAACTACGACACGTACTAGACAAACAACATCTTCAACATCCTTAATACGGTTAAAAACATGTACTTACTCCAGAACCCTAGTATGCCATGCTGGTACATTTCTAGTTAATCCATTTTTTTTAATCGCCACGAGATAGAAGTTCGTAAATTAGAATCCGACAGCGATGGATACTACTGATAATAATTTGGTAAAACAGAACGCCAATTAGTACACTTATTCAAATATAATGGGGATTAAAAAAGAAAAAAAAACTACCTAAATAGCCGAAGGGTAAGAAAAAGCGGTGCGAAAACCAGTTTAAAGGGGTAAAAGTATTAGCAACAGGTCGATATTACGGTACAAGGTCATTTAATAGAATTTTACTTCGTATCAACATTTCGTCAATACTATAAATTATGACGAATTGAGTATAAAATGATAATTTTTATCATTAAATATAACCAGACTTCTTTTTTGGTGGCATACCAATTCTCGAAATTTGGAAAGTAAAGTATTTTTCCTTTTTTTCATCGTTACGTATCGTAAAAAAAGAGAAAATACAAAAATCAGCGGCGACGCAGCCAAGTAGATTCTATTGTACAACGAATAACTGTAAATGCATTGAAGCAAAAGGTTAGGTCGTTCACCGTCCCCTTGAATCATCCTTTTGTACGATAGTCGCGAAAAATATCAGTTTTTTTTCAGCTACCTCAAAACCAGTAAACAAAAGTACAGTTACGCATAATCTACCTGATCCTTTTCTCGAAAACAAACGTAAGAAGGACTTTGGACATTGTGGCTTTTACGGCTGATACTTTATTGCTCTAAAACCGGGCCAACGGGGACACACATTCCATGCGGAAAAAATACGTGATTGATAAGGATTCTTATCGTAGTTAGCTAGTTACCTCATGCATAGCGTTACAAATGGTATTCTTTCACTTATATCGATATCCATATACTCGTTTAAAATGGTTGAAATTTACAAACGCGCAGACCTCCCTAAAAGAAAGTACAAAATACAAACAATAAACCAAAATGAGAATCGACCAAACGAAATAGATATCCTGAAAAAAATAGGTGATTAATTTACTATCTGATGGATAAGTTGGCGTACATCGAATATTAGATTCACAAAGTTGAGTGACAAATTTTAATATCAGTTTTAAACGTGTAAAAATTGTTTTAAATTAGTCTCCCATGCGTAAGCAGTATATTTACCTATCTACCAACGTACCTAGTTAACCAGTTACCTACGCTAAGTGTTTGGTTTTATTGTAAGAATGGCAGTAATGGCTTAAACAACGATAAATTGAACATAATTTTTTTCAATAAAAAATCAAAATTGGTTTTATAAATTCACTTTCAAATTGAAAAATTTTTATTTACTCAGTATTCTTAAAATTGATAAAAATAACTACGTTAATTGCAATTTTTCAACTTAAGAATTGATTGATATGACCAAAATTTATTTGGAGTTCAACAAATCTAGATTTTTTAAAAGCATGATAAAACATCTTTCACGCCGAATATTTCATAAAAAAGAAAATCCATCAATGGAAATTTAAATGCTCATGTTATATGTACATTTTAACCAACTCATGAACACCTGCCAAAATTAACCACATACTCGTTAAATACCTTGTTCTCTAAATCGATTCGTTATAAAATAAATTTCAGTCATCAAACTGTAACCAAAGTAAAAAAAACTTCAGTAATTAATTTATTCAAAGTTGAAGATGTCAACGTTTCCTTGCATGAAAATTTGTAAAACGTTTCGGGACAACATTACCGAAGAAGTAATCCAAAGATTGGTTCATATTAGTCATAAGAAAAAAAACGAACAAAAGTCAATTTTCAAAACCTGTCCATAGTCTACAGCTGGAACTGGATAAAGACAGAAATAAATTAATAAACCGGTAAGAGAGATTCGTTATAGAAGAGTTTGCAAAAACCAGCATCTAATAGTTATAGTTTCCGGTGCAAAATGAAGTATTTATGTATCTCTTATATTTTTCACGCAGATAAAAAAAACAATTTGAGTACTTTTTTCGACATTTTCCAAACCGGATTTAAAATAAAGCAAAACGCGATAGTAAATTCCGCATACACTTCAAACGAATGCTTCGACAAGATAAAATATAAACATTCTCCTCATTAATCCATCTTAGGCATTTTGCTTTAAACTCGATTAATCCGACCGAAGGTGAATAGGCAATTTAACCTGTACCGTACAAGACAAACTTGTTGGAGTAGATGGAGAAGCTCGCATTTATCCCGCTGCACATGAGAAGTGCAATAGTGCTTCTTAATATCGATAACATCAAATGGATAAACAAAGAAGTCTAATTTATTTACGTTTTTTTTTTTTCAAATCGATAATTTAATTAAACTTGTTAACAACTCTGATACAGAATATGCAATTATACACTCTTACGTGTGTCAACTCACGAAGATGAAGAAGTTTTGAAAATCGCGAAAGGTCATTGATTGTTTATCATAATGCAATGAAATAGCAGGACAGATGCAATAACAACTTACACGTAGAATTTACGGTATCAAGATCATATTCAACCAAAGACCTCGAAAATGAGCATTTTTATTTCACCAAACAATTAGGTGTTTCGTTATTATGAAAAAAATAACACGAAAATATGCTGCAGATAATGTGTATGGATTTTGATATGATACATTGTATGTGTTTTATTATCTCTCCAATCATTCTTCCACTTGTTTAAACTAATGCGCATGCGCTACACAAATTACGATTTTTTTTCATTTCCACTTGGTAACACTGAAGTACAAATAAAACGCATAACGAATTCAATTGGGACTGGCAAGAATCTGTAGGAGCGCTAATGTGAGGTACCTCCTCGTAAGTTCAATAATAAACCGCTAGGAGTCAGAAATAAAAATTTTGCATTTTAATTCAAAAATCGCTAATCGCCTGTAAATTTTGTAAATTTTGCAATCATATGCGTATGGTTAGTTGATTACATTGATCGACGTCTCATCGGTATCTCCTCATTAGTTTCATCAATTACCACCGGATATCAGACACTTTGCTTAACAGCCCTAATACACTTATCTATATAATAATAAAAATGCTGAACAATTAATCCGAAATTGATTTAGGCGAGGTTCATAGATACCGGGTACCAACAAACAAGCCACCGAAGATTTGCATTTATGTAGTACATATGTGATTGTGAACACGAGTATGCGATAAAATTATGCCAAGTACAAAGTTAAATTCAAGTTCATTCATGATTAGTATTAGTCATCTTATAGGAAGCTCGTGAAAATCCTTAGAGTTTAAGACCGCAAGTAAGTTATGTGAAAATGCATAATATGTAAATCGAATTTATGTTCAACGAATAACGCCAAATTCACGATTATACTCGTAATTACATAACACCTAAATATTTCGAATAAAGAAATGGTATTATAACATATTCTTTGAAAGAATAGCACATTATGCTATAAAGCATAAAACCAGTTCCTCTTCCTAACATCTGCTAAGAAAACGTTAAACCACCATACTCGTAGGTGGTGCCTGTCCGTCTGTTTGGTCTTGTGGAGTATTATACATGTATGCGTTAATACGTATCATCATTTCCAATTGCCTATCTCATGTACCATGGCCAAGTGACTACGATCATCGTAGGTAATTACGTATTTATTAAGTAGGTACAGTTACGTAATCTTCGTTTCGCCCGGTTGAACGCTAAAAACATAAACAGCGCGGCCGATAGTCTGGCAACATTCCGTTTAACTTTTAACAATAATTCGGCAGATGAAGGATTTTTCAAAGGTATGCCACCGTCAGTTCCGATTCTTACGAGCCAGTTCCGCGCTACGCGATTTATTCAATTAATTAGCGGTTACAGCGGGTATCGAGGTGAAATATATTCGTCCGTGGTAACCTAATCTAACAAACTTCAACACTTCTCGATGCTTGAACAATTGCTTGAATATTTATAAATTTATAATTTAATCAGGCAAACGGAGAGTTATAAAAATATCGCATAAATTATTCTAATAAATGATCATAATTTGTAATAAATCAGAATTAAATATGCAGACAAATTATTAAGAAATTGTACTAGAAACTGAATATTACAACGAAAAAAACCATTACCGAAATATCCTAAACCTAAATAAGCAAGTTGAAATGATAAGTTGAAATTCGCCGGTAGTACGAGCTAGATAAAATGTAAAGCGTCATAAATATTTCGAGGAAACGAAAAAAAAAAATATAAAATCTATTGTACGACACCGTAATCATATTTCGAAAAACAATTTATAACTGTCACCAATGTCGTTTGAAAATTCGAAAAAAGTGCTTATCAAATGTAAAAAAGTTATTAACCTTAAAAAGTCAACTCACAGGTAAAGACTCGCCACAATAACAAAACGTACCAGTATTCGGTGATTTTTTTTTAATACCGATTTTTTACGTTTTGAGAGCACTAAAGAAATTTCGTCTGGAAATTTCTTTCATCAGACGGTTTTAATAGGAATTAGGAACAAAATTAAAATCAATGGAAAAATTTTGAAAAAATATTTTTATAACTATGTTTTTATAACTAAACTCAAACCATGAAGCAACATCAAAGTTTTATAACAAATAAAAATAAAAAAAAAATTTTTTTTTTTGAAAATACAGCGAACAAAGGTAAGCTATACTTAAACATTGAATTCGAAGTGTTTCCATGTCACATAACGAATAATTCAATTCTCCTTATCAATTTGAATATAAATTGACATTTTCAAAATGGCGTATCAAAATCGTAATTATCATTCGGGTAATAATAACGAAACGATGTTATGTAATTTAGGAAATATTTCAAAAAAATGAACTTTACGTGATGCGATAACTGATTGAGGGTCTCTTTTATGACATTAAATCCCGATAAGATAATTTTATATCACAATTGAAACGAAAAAATTTCACTTTTTGGGAAATACTTTTCAAGACATATTTATCGATTATCAATATGTACCAGAACATTTTCCAAGATGAATTGATCACCATTGCTTTGAACGACTTTTACATCGATAAGATATTTCTGCATCGATTATGCATATATTTATAATTACCTACTCTCAAGTTGCATCATTCACCACGTCACTAGTGATTAGTCATTAGGTTAGATACCCTACAAGTATAAGTAAAATTTATCAGAATAAAAAATATATATTCACCTTCCGGATCATATTTAAGATAACGGATTATGTAATGAATAAACCATCGATAATTTGAATAATAGGAATATTTTGTTCAGCGTAGACTACTTTTTATAATAAAAAAAATAAGAGTACGTCGAACTTAAACAAATTACGACTGGAAATTGAATTTATCTAAATTGATCGAACGGGAATTACATGAAATTAATCATCTACGTTGTTAGGAAAATATTATCTAAGATGATCCAAATTCCAATAATTAATATCTCTGGTTGTGTGGGAGGGAAAAACGCAAAAATAAATATATAAAATTATACATTATTTTCATCTCCTAAAAATGAATAACGGTAAAAATTGCTAATAACTTGGCCAGTTGAAAATAAAAAATGTCTTCTTATGAAAATGAATAAAATTTGTGAATAGTGAAATAAATGGTCATTGACGATGTCACGTTGAAATAGCTCATAATGCAAGATTTGTTATAAGTAATTTCCACAAAACGAAACGTTCGTTTAATATCAAACAAATCTTCATTTATTTATTTTGTCTATTAACTTACGTGATTATATTCATCTTAAATAAAACAAAAAGATTACCCGTGGTTTCAATCGAAGTTGCATTTTTGTAAATATTCTTACCTGCAAAAAAAAAAAAAGTTTGTTTAGAAGAATAATAAAACAAAACATTCACTTTTTAAACAACTTATTCGTAATCAATAATAAGAGAGAGTAAAATAAACAACATGGCGTGAATTGAAACTCCAACAAGACACGTACACTTTGAAAATAATATCTCGTAAAAATTTCAAGTATAATTTACGTGCAATATTGATGCATGTTTTTTTTCCAAATAATTCCAATACTAAGTTACGAGATAAATAAGAAAATTAGGGGTCATTGTATTACCGATGACAATAGCAACTGAGGCATTTTTCGTGACAATTCCTTATTATCGACGACAAAATTCCATAACGATGATCGAATCATTTCAATAACATTAACTTCGCAAATCATCATAGAAACCAAAACTTCAGTATTTTTCGCCAGCTGGATAATCCTACCGACATATGCGTATCGAAGCAAAAAATATTTCTCATTGGAGAGAACTAATAAACGCTGAATAATGAAATATAGCAGTACGTTACATCTTGGTAGAAAATTGATTGGTAATTGAATTATCGTAATATAAATCATAAACAAAAGCTAGACGGACAGACGTTTGGCTATACTGCTAATTACATGCGTTCATGCGTTATTCGCCTACATCATCATCGCTTCTATACAAAAATAAAACATCATGATTGAACTCGTCGTCCTATAAAATGTATTATCAGCAATGATTACCCATCGATACGCGGATACAGCTATATTACATTTCTTCGAATCGAAACGTAAAAAGTTGCAATATTATTTTTATCAGACAAGGCGTTGTCACCGTTTGTAAAACAAAAACACATTCGATATTTCTTATCAATAGTCTAGGAAATTTCGAAAAAAAACCCTCGCTACATCGAGTAAATAGGTTAAAGAAATTTAGATAACCTAATTCTGTAAAAGTTGGCAAATTACAACTGATTAAATTCCGTCGTGACATCATAAGTGACAGTAATTTTATGTATACAAATCTGGCAGTTGGGACTCTGACACTTAGAAAAATAAAAACGAATGGAAGCTTTATAAAAGGATATTTTTAAAATGAACTAACCCAAGGAGCAAACAGGAAATGAAATGTAAATTTAAACTTCATTTATTAATGCTATCGATGATGTAAAAATATCACGATGAAAATTAAAAATCGCTTCATATACTTTACCTATAATGATTTCATAACGATCAGATATCACGTATATATGTAGATTGTTTTAATGATTATTTCACAATTAGGAAAAGATACTCTGTAAACATATGTATATTATGTACACCATGGTGACTATTTTTTCATATATGTTACAATTTTAAATGAAATTTAATTAATTTTTTTGTTATATAATTTATATTATCTATTTTGAAAACTTTTTAAAATAATTTGTCCAAAAAATTTGATAGAATACTGATTTAGAAAAGTACGAATTTTTTTTTTTTAAATTTTTTCAAATCCATTACTGGCGACTGTTTTTCATTCCAACATTTATTTTCGACAACAACAACAAAATTCTTTCATAATTTATTCGTGACTACATATTTCTCTATCAGACAGACTTGTACCTGGATTTTTGATAATTGATTTACATCTTCGTTGATGAATTCCCGAAATAAACCCGCCGAATGAATTTTTCAACTCCATAATCCATTAAGAAAGTATCAAAATAATCAAAATAGCAGAAATGAGATTTCTCAACTGAAAAAAATTTACAATTCCCTTTGAACCATAAATTTTCGTAATACAGATTCCAAAATGACGAATAAACTCTTGCAAGGTTTTCTCGTCGCGGATTTTCGAAAGAGGGAAAACAAGAAAATGAAAAATTAATAAACGCCGAAGTAATACCGCTTTACGCGTATGAAGCGAGCAACATGAATATCACGAAAATTCGTGTAAAGGATTACGGAACATTCAGACCAATTAGAGCGTAGTATCGCAGAATTGAGATTTAAATTTTTGATTATTTTCGTTCCCGTATAGGAAATCTAAATACTACGAGCTAGCAATGTTTTCCAAACCTTGATATATTTTTATAACGTGCGTGTAACTCGAGGCGAATACATAGAAGTAATTTTTAGAAGGAAAAAAAAACTGCACTAGAAATAGAACAAACATGAAGATATCACTTTAATTCAGTTACTTCCGTCTTATATACGAATCTTCGTGCGTAAATTTTGCTTGGAAAAACAATATCACCGTAAAACCAGCTGCTAGTAGAAGAGAGACAAATTTTTGCAAATTGCAAAATCTGCAACGCAATAAAAAAGATCGCCTGCGTTGCATGATATGCTACACGTATATCACGTATAGTTACAGCAAGAGAAAAAAAAACAAGTGCAAGTTATATGAAGCAACCACGTACAAACTTTTGAAGGTACGATTACGGAATTGGTTGCTTTGAACCGATTCTGTTCATGCAGAGGAGGAGGGTAGAGTCGGCGACGATTAAGCTATATCACATATCGCGTTCATACGCCGAAGCTGCAACCATTGGTGCGGGTATATTTTAAAGGCTATCCACTTAACATTCGCTACCGAATATCGACATCGGTTTTTCTGAAAGGGAACTCGGATGACATAACACGCTTCTTAATAATAACTGGACACAAGCGGTAAGGGGTGACCCGAATTTGTGGTCGTTTGTGAACGAGAACGAGTAGCGACGCCAGAGACGACTACAACTTTGCCTAACTCTTCTGCTCTGCCATTACAAACACCGTATATTTCACCTTGGCACAATTAAAGTCTTGTCTTGGCATGCCTCGTCTTACTTCTCTGTTAAATTGCACATACATCCACCATACACACAATTTTTATATAGTAAACATAATGCACACATGTTCACCGCTTCACCTTTCCTGTCCCGCGTCGTTTTTATATCCATGGTTCTACTTTCACTTCCCGTCTCTCACGTTGAATCGTGCTTATTTCTTCCGATGTGCCGTCGTCGCGCGAGTCAATCCCCCCCGCGCTTCCATTCGCCCGGCTCGTATACCACGCAAACGTACGTCTCATGGTCTAACGATTTATTCAAATTTCGTAAGATCTTAATGGCATTTTCGCGCCACCTTTTTCATTCCCATGCCTTGTTTTCGTTTTCATTAACATGGCACAATTGTAAAATTACACAGATGTTATGTAAATTGTGATCAAATAGGAGTTTCGGTGTAATTCGCTAGGAAAAATCCGTCGTTTTTATTTTGATCGCGTTTGATAAAAAGATGCCAAAATTTAGACGCTAATTAGCCAATTATTCGAATTATCGAAAATTTATACTTGCACAAGAAACACATTGTGTACAACTAATGAGGTTTTGGGCTTCTACTTGGAATATCGGCTCCTCTTCTCGGGGCTATGCCGAAAAAATCCGGGTCCTGGGAAACCCCCCTTTCCTCTTTCTGCTCGAACCTGCCTCTCGTTCAATATTGTAAGTAAACGTGGTTGACAAAAAAATCTCGAAAATTTTCTCATTTATTATTCCATCGGCAGTTAATCGTTCACAGATGAAATAGTAGAATATTGAAAGAAACAAAGAACAACGAACAAGATTCCCCATGGAAGAGTAATTCGATAAGAAAAAAAATCGATTTCTCGAGAAGTAATATTCAATACCCAAAAGGATGTTTTGCCGGTCATCTGAAGCAGTTTGGGAATTGAAAACAAACGAAGCAGAATTTGAAACTAGTCAAAAGCCTAATGTTGCGTTTCTAACCCCAAGGTTGTTTTTAAATTTGCTAATACACCGAAATTAAATTTTCAACCAAGCTATACCTTTCGTGTAACACGATCACGTTGTACTTTTCAGGTAAATTCGATCGAGGAGTACAGTTCAACGACCAACTCAACGATTAGCGAAAAAATTGAGAAAATGTTGATAAATTCATCACGAAATTAAATAAAAATCAAAAAATTTCCCACTAGAATCATTTTCACGGTAGCTTTCGCTAATAAAGTTTAATATACTAAGCAGTGGCGCAACAACCAAATTTTGCGGGGGAGGGGGTACAGATTTTTATAACGGGTAAAAAAGAAATAAATAAATAAAAAGCAACTTTATTTTGGTACAATAATAAATTTGTAACCTAAATTTTACCAAAAGTTTTCACTCGGTAATCATTTCTTTCGACGAAACTTGAAGAAATTTTAATAACATTAGTAAAAATGGGGGGTACAATGTACCCCTGTACCCCCTAGTTGTTGCGCCACTGATACTAGGTACTTAAATGTTCTGGTTTCGAAGCGATACGGAAATTCAATCATATTGAATTGATTTTTAAATTACGATAATCAAAAGTGAATTATCAAATTACACTTGATATCTTCAAAACTTTGAATAATTTTGAATTCGGTCATGTTGTATAAATAAGGCACCAAATTATTTTGAAAAAAGGCCATAAACGTAAATTAAAGAAAAAAAATATTTTTCGAATAAAAATTCTGGAATTTTTGACGAACACTCGCAATACAAAATAACGATTTCAAAATGAAACGACGACTTTACCTGCTTATCTCGTTAGCGATAACTTTTAATCGCTTAATCATTTTCCTTATAGCAAATTCAGCTAATACGAAATCGCCTGACAACGAATTATTATTCATTAAAAACCAAAACCACAATGGTGTCCAATACCGCCTATTTCCAGAAAGTAAAATTACGTAAAATGCTTGAATTAATAAAGGTTGTTGAATAACGTTGAGAACAAAAGTACAACGTCTTATTATTCAAGAAGCTAAATATAGTATAAAACGGATCAAATTAAAATCTATTTTTACACATATTGAATCTTTTTTTTAAAAATAATTTGACTCTTGTTTCCTTATAAATCTTCACTGGAGTTTCAATTTCAGCCATTATATTTTATAGTATAAATATCAATTACGTCACACGGATTTTCCCTAAAAATTATTGAGTTATTTTTAAATCTCACGTGGAATAAAATTTGAAAAAATTACGCCAATTTCTTTTGCAAATGATTTGAAACTGTGTCATCAACTTTTGTAACATAGACACAATGCATTGCAGAAAAAATTCAATCCTCAGAGAAAAATTTTACGAACCCCCTTTCACTGAAGGGGCCCGTTATTCTTTACAAGAACTCAAAATGCACGCGAACTCCTAAAAAAATTCGAGCCCGGGGAAACCCCCCTTTCCCTCTTCTGATTGGGTCTGCTTAGATATTTATACGTATAATTTTTTAGTACCTTCAACTTTGATACACATTTCGCCAGGAATCATAAGTGACAATCGTATCGACGAATTCTTAAAAATCGTCGCATTGTTCATTGACCACTAGGAACTTATATTGTTCATTGTTTACTAACAAAGCGTTAAAACATAACGCCGAAGCCCAAGGTAATCTTCGAAATGTTATCGTAATAACGAAACAAACTAGTGTCAATTAATCATACGAGGTTAATATGAAATAAATAAAAAAAAAAATAATCCGAGAAATGAAATTCACCAAAAGAAAGACACGAACATCAAGTAAAACGGACGTGTTAATTCGCAATAATGGAAAAAATGAGAATTCGAGTTCTTTTTTTTTTTGTATGTTAAGGACAATATAATTATCAAAATAAACGTGTTCCAACGAGTTACATTAAACTTTCAAAATATGCAACCGAAAAACCAGGTTGTTTCGATGATGTAACTTCCACGAACGGTGAAAGGTACTATGCGTGGATTTACGTGGAATATAATAATGCTGACGGGCTGAGGATAACGACGGTATGTCGAAGTCATACGCGATGTGTCAAGGTAAAGAATTTCGCAGGAAAACCGGTTACCATTTAAAACTATCGCTATTCAAGACAAAGAGGAAATGAACGGAAACAGGCGCCTCCAAATGACGGTTTATTATCGGTTGGCGGAAATTTATACACTTTTGCGAACGCTAATCGAAAATACGAGTAGATATCGACTTCTTGGCGTGTTATAAAAAATGTAATTTTTTCAAAAAATCGTACCAAACAACTTAATTTGTGTATTTCCAAAAGAGAGAAAAAAAAACACCTCACCGAAGATCAATCGAGCAAAATCAAACCAATAAAATAACCAGCCGCCAACGTCGTTGTACGCTAATCGTACTTGCGTTCGTTTAGCTGACTTTGGATTTTTGAAGAATCCAACGTATATTTTATAGAGTAGTATTCCGACGATGTGGTATGGAAAACTGCATGTAAATGTCCGTATAGACCGTACAAATAAATAAGTTATTTTTCAGCGCAAATAATTCAACATGAGCTAAAACGTACGATCTTGTCTAATAAAAAACTGGTTACTATATTTTGTTCGCATAGAACGTATAAATAAAGGCGTTTTCCGCAAACAGAATAAAAACCTAGTAAGACTATCGTTGTTTATATATACGCTGAGTTATACGTATTTTAAACGGAATTTAAATCTATGTAACTTATTCTCAATCTGAATTTCTTTTTAAGTAGGTACATTCAGAAGTCATTAATCACTATTCCGGTTATTCACTTTTGAACGTTTTATTTTGTCTGGTCCATTCCAATTAAGTATCGTTGTTATTTAAATGAAATATGATACCGAATTGGTTACTTAAAAGATTTATTCTTTTATTTCACATATAAGCGACCTTTTATTGTATAAAAAATTCTTCTCTGACTTATCGATTTGATAAGCAAATCATCTAACAGAAAATCATTTCCGTATGGTGAAATTCTTCATGCATCTGTTCAGTTTCAAATAAGTACACCGAACGTTAATATTTTTGAATCACTTTTAAACATTCAAATGACGATTTTTAGCCGGTTTTTTTTTATCAAATTGTCAAAAAAAAACCAAGGCTATTACGTTGTATCAGTCGGTGGGAGTTGAGGGGGAGGCTATACTCAAAGTTCGTTTTGGGACACCACGAGTCCGTTTTGACAATTTTTATCGATGTCAGTTTATACAGTGTGTCGCAGAAGTCCCCCACGGTACCTTTTTTTTGATTGGGGAGTTTATGGCGAAAATAATCCACCGGTTTTATACTTCTCCTGTGAGGCGCATTCTACGAGGGAGTTAAAAATTTTTGGACTACATACAGGGTGTCCGACAGACCACAAAACGTGTTTTTTCTCGAGAAATTTAAATGGAAAGGGTATGTTATTATGTTGGAATCAAACACTACGCCCTAGTGTGGTGTTGATGAAAAAAAATTTTTGCAACTGGTTCAGCGGTTCTCAACTATGACAAGAAGAAATTTTTATCTGAGATGTTATTGCAACTTTGCTTTCGAGCATTACTTGTGAAAAATCAAACTGGTTACAAAAATTAACAGGACAAAAAATTAATATTTTTTGATTCTCTACAACTTTTGTTTGAAACATTTTTCTCTATCTCTCGTTTGCTGGGGTCATCAGTTTTCCATGAGTGTACTTTTTTATCACGATTTTGACAAGAATATCGGCAGCCAGCAGCGAAATATCGAACCGATTGCAAAAATGATTCTACAAAATTGAACCATTTTTGACGCTGTACAACTTCTTCTAGTGATGGTTGAGAACCACTGAACCGGTTGCAAAATTTTTTTTTCATCATCACCACACTAGGGCGTAATGTTCGGTTCCATCACAATAACATACCCTTTCCATTTAAATTTCTCGAGAAAAAACACGTTTTGTGGTCTGTCGGACACCCTGTATGTAGTCCAAAAATTTTTAACCCCCTCGTAGAATGCGCCTCACAGGAGAAGTATAAAACCGGTGGATTTTTTTCGCTATCACCCCCCAATCAAAAATAAAAGGTACCGTGCGGGACTTCTGCGACACACTGTATATATAAAATTTGTTTTTGGCGTTTTACTCGGGTCGGTTTCAACAAAAAAAGTTCAAATTCGAATAATACGATTCCTTTGGCGAGTCCACTTGGTGACCAGAGTGGGGATGACCATAGATCAAAATTTGGATATGTCACTTTTTTCAAAGGGATGGAGGGAGGGGTGAAGAAAGCAAAAACGGCTAAGACATAAACTAACTAAATGGGGAGACTCCCCTCATTATTTAACCTTGAAAAATTTTATAAATTCAAATCAACTTTGATGTACCAATTGGGAGAAAATTTTCAGAAAATTTAACAAAGCAAAACCAATACTTGACCGAAATCGAACATCGAGAAAAAAACAAGAAATAGGAAACTTAATCCCTAAAGTACTACGGAGTACGGACGGAAACTGCACAAGAGAAACCCATCATCCGCTATACGTTAGATTAGAATTTGACAGCGATACATTGAAAAGCAATAAATGCAAAATGACAACGTTCACGACACCTATTTGCGAATTACGGACAAACGACAACGAAGGGCACTTAATTATGAAGCTCGTAGAATGTACCTACAACGATCAAGTGGAATTGCTAATCTACGAAGTTAGGAATTCGTAATTTTAACGCGTATTTCACTCGCAGTTAAAAGCTTTCGCATCGGCCAGACAGCCGATTATTATAAATTCTGACAATCGGAAATTAATCGGGCATAAATTTCAATTTTGTTCTCGTCTCATTATCAAATTAAATTTCTTCCCCGTCATATGAACGAAGTGATTTCAATGCTGGCGTAATCCATAGACGAAAAGCACTCGTACTTAATGGGAAAAATTTACCAAATTCATATACCCTAATGAAGGTCGATGAAAATAGATTTATAAATTCTCCATCCTCATATTTCTCATTCGTGCGATGAAATTTTAGACTATATAGAAATTCAAATATATCATAAATTATTACATATTCATACAATACGAAAAATTTCACAGGGAAACAACAAACGAGCGAAATTCTACGTAAGCATAGGAAATTTATCAAGTGTAAACATTTTAATTGAAGTGAAGCGGAGATTTTTGGAAACTTGTTTAATCCTTTTATATCTTTCATCAGAAATAATTCTAGAAAAGTTTCTATACAACGTCAATTTACGAAAAAGGAAAATAATAACATTACAAAAATACGAATTAAAGAATACGAAATTTTCAAAAAAAATTTCTGGCTTGAAAAATTGTTTGAAATAATAAATTTACAAAATTTCTTCATCACGAAATTTCACAAATTTCATCCTTATTTCAGTAACCCTTTCGGATGGGAAACTTACTAAAATTCACTTCACTTTACAAAGTCGAACTTGTAAACCACGTGTAATGTTAAAAGGATTATGAGAGGGTAGTTAACCCTTAGGGAAAAAGCAGGCTTAACAATTTATCCAGTCTGAATGGGTAAAGTTGGAAATGAGAATTACATAATTTCAAAACGCAGACCTTACTTCAGGCTTGAATACTTAACAACCATGATGGGCGTCTGAAAGTCTTTTCTGTAGCTTTCACTGACGCTTTCACGTACTTTGATCTTTTATTAGGGTAAAAAAGTACCCTTAAGACTATCAAATGAATTTTACTCTGTTAAATAAATTATACAAACGCGACTCATACACACTTTAGATATTTACACGAGTAAGTTCTCGTTTTGATTTATCCTTTAGTTTTTGTAAATAATTACCTGCTTTCAAAATTTATTAGTATTTTTTTAACAAAAAAAAAGTAATACGGATAAATGAAGTAACATTTTTGAAGAAACTCGTCGTATATGACATTTCCACGTAATTCTATTATACATTTATGTCTTACTAAAAAAAAAAAGGGTTAAGGTCGAACGTCTCGCGAGTTCTTGCCAAAAAAAAAACTATGTTGATATGTTTTCAATTTACATCATCAAATTTACCTTCTTAAATTATTACGAACGAATTTTTTTATAGAATTTTTTTTATACTCAGATTTCACGATGAAAAAAAAATTAGATCATGCGTTCACGTACTTCCTCTATTTGATTTTTATTAAAAGATGAGTTTTCTTACGGTCGAAATCAAAGACGAGAGTTGTCCCTGATAAAAAAAATTGCGCAATTACTCGTAATTAAATATCCATTATACCTAATTGATAACTTGCAGTAAAAGGAAATTAAAATCTGTTTCATATTTTCTACAAGATAAATTCATAAAAGCTTATCTTTGCAACGCATTTCTTTATTCCGTTGAATTTTTTTCTGCTAAATGTAGAACGATTCATCTATCTATGATTGATACCAACTTACACTCGTAAATGAAAGAAGTGATATATTCAATTTTTTAATTCCTCGTTTAATTTTTTTTTCAAACCATGATTAATATTCTTGTTAAATTTCATTCGATTATATGCACGTTTCAAACCATCGTATTAAACTTTAATAACATGAAAGATTTAGGAATCAAGAAATTTAATTCTGAAAAACCAGACACGCGTCTGTTACCTCACAAAAGTATAATTTAATCTCGACGAATATATTTTTATTATGTTTAATAACAAAACGTAAGCAGAAAAAAGATAAGGAGTACTCGTAAATACTGAATTTGGAAAAATTAAAAAAAAATAGCTGAAAAAAAAATGAAAAACGGGAACTGCTGATAAATTGCTATTTCCGAGTATACAACAGCTCGTATTATATTTACGGCGTATACGTGGTACATAATACAATATACATGTTACCAACTGTCAAGACCTGACGGAAGATAATGCTTATAGTTCGATGGTCTTAGGTATACCCTGAAGGTTTTACAAGAACACGACGCGAAATTCATACTTGCCACTGTGTATATTTGAAAACTTGACAACAAAAAAAAACACCTCAGCGATCAATTCAGAATAGACTATTTCCTTACGTGTTTTCATTATGATTTCATTAATTCATACGTAGTGGTAATAACTAATAAGAGAAGGGATTGAATGTATCAACTGATGCATATAACAAAATCCAGTTCTGTATGAAAATTTAATTACTCCTGAAAGGCTCAACTGTTCTTTGAATTTACAATCACCGCACTCAAAATCCACACGAAGGTATATCCGGCGTATCACAAATTACTACGCGTTTGAGAACAAACCCTTAAAATTCGTAACATCGATGCTCCACGTAATAAGGAATTTTATTTCATCGAGAAACATCTACCTATCTTGTGAAATTTCCAGGTATAGTCAATAATCTAAATCTGCACTTTGAAGCGTTCGTGGCTTCTTGCAAGGTAAATGCAATCATTGCACAAAAATCATCAAGTATATGACAAAGCATGGTACATTTTATAATCTATGCATCAAACTACCATAAAGAAATAGCTAGAGGCGTTTAAAATATAACCACGTACTACGTCCACCTATTTCCTAGCCACTAGGTACATTGTACTTGTTATTATCTATTATAGATACAATAAACAAATAGTCGCAAAAATACAATCACCTTTTCATGAAATTCTCATTCAGTACGTTTCAAATGCATAAACGAATTATTTCCTGTTAATTTACGCCGCTTTTCAAAAACCAGTACTTACATTCGGCACGACGTTGAAAATTATTCGCGACAATTTTAATCTATTTTGAAATCGACCTAGACCTTCGTCAAGACCTGGTCACAGGATACTCCCTAAATCAGTCTACTTCATGATTAAAAAAAAATATGGAAACCATTGGAAAAAAAATTAACACCCGCTTGGACCGTTTAATGATCACGTAAAATATGTAATTTCGCGAAATTATCTGATTTAAAATACTTTGGGAAATAATCAAGATCTTTTATGAGGTAGCGTGCAGGTAATTAACACTAATCATCGGGTATCTACCGCATGAAACTTAATTTTAACGCATTTTCGCGTAATAACAAAAATTATTCTATTTACAGGCCTATTACATCATTTGAAAGTTTAAAATCTCGTGCCTAAGTTTGACTTTAAATTTCATCGTAATGAAAAAAATGAATCCTGCGCACCTTTACGTTCGACAATTATCACTCCTGTAATACAACTCGAAGTCTAACGATCCATGTATTTGCATATAATTCTAAGTATGCTGAAAATTAAATCATGAAATTAATTCTTCGAATTTTATTTCATCGTGAAACCCAACGATTATCTTAAACGGTAACCAAAATAAGGAAAATTTCGAAGTGTTACAGTTCATATAGAGTAAATAGCACTACCGAATTGATAAGCGCGAATTTGACCTAATAAGTCATTACATTATCTCACACGTGGATCAATAATTTAGGTAAAAAAGATAACATTTTAATATTATTCGGTGATCATGAACTAGAATTTTACAACATGATAACGACGCGAATTATTATTAAAAAATAAATTTTCCCCAATTGCAAATTTTCAAGAAATTCGACTAGAAATTTCCACCAATTTCCGTTAATTTGGATGCGGAAATGTACCATCGCATTATGTAATGTTTATAATAACCGAGAAATAATCTTATCAACATTATGCTACGCATATTTTCAAAATGCAAATGGACAAATGTTCAATAAAATTTCATTTTCGTAATTACATTTCCATTAATTATTTAATTTCGCGATAAAAGAAAATAAATTGAAATTACTTGCTTCAAATTTTGCATTCGTTTAATTATATGTAAACCTATTGCAATTTATCTCGAAATAAGATGCGCGAAAAATGTGGAGCAGTGATCAAACGAAATATTCTACTTGTTCATTCATGACGGATAAATATCACTTCGACATTATCTGTGGATAAAAATTTACATTTGGGTATTGTAAAAGTAATTTATACTCGTTGAAAATATCTAATGAAATCAATTTTTTGTATGATATTGTCATAAAAACACAGGCATGGATGAAGACTTAAATTTTTGGAGGTGAAATGAAATTCTAGAGGGTGATTTATTTATGTCAATTTGAAAAAAAAATTCGTTTGTGTATGCAATAATTTCTTTTTTCCACTAATTGGGATGTATATTTTTTCCAGAAGTTGGGAGGGTTAATTTCTGTTTCCTTCCCTTACAGCATCACACTAGCAAACCCGGTTTTAATTTGAGTCACATTTCACGCTTAGTCATTTCCTACTTGGAGTATCATATTTTCAAGGGATTCACGTTTCAATCAAGTCACATTGCGCTCTCTGAGGTGTCATGTTCAAGTCACGTTTCACGTTTCACGTTTGGTCATTTTGAAATTCTGTGTATCTTGAATCATGTTTCTACTTTGCGGCGTCATGTCTCGTGTTGGTCGTCACGTATTTAGGTGTCATGTTTTGGTCGTCATATATGTACAGTGTTACGTTCTCACATAATTCACGTTTCCATAAAGTAGCGTTACTTTATCATATTTCACTAAATATAACGTTAATTGAAAATTTATAAGGATTTCCAAACATTAAGGAACTATAGTGCCTCAATACTATTTTCCCAGAGTCTAGATGGTGCTTCTAGTATATGCTCCAAGGTAAAAATCCGCTTCTACGCCCAAGTCGTTTATATCCCTTCAACTTTTAATTTTCATCGATGCGAATTTCGTCGTCAAATAACCAACAGATTTTCATTGCTCAGAATACAAAGCAACGAATATTTTCACATGACATATAAGTATACATAAACGTCAAGTATATTTCAATCGGAGAAAGATGATTTCAACCTTGAAATAGTTCCCTGATCCCAATGACGGTGAACACATCCAACTACCTGTCCCGCCGAAATTCATATTATTTCTATAATACGAACATGTATATACAAATTATATATTCATTTGTGCGAGCGTTTATTGACATCGCGTCCATGTCGAGGGAATAACCATATTAACTAGCCTACTGAAAATCTACACGCTACATACGTAAGCGGTTACATAGTAGGCGACACTTGTGCCATATTTCAGATGCCTACGATTCTCTTTCAGATTGTTGTTACCATAACAAGTATTTAGAATTTTGCATATTAATAACGCATTGATAGAATAATAATGAAATTTTCATACGTGTTCGTCAAAATGACCAAATTAATGTACTAATAATGTGAAGGTACTTTCAACATAGATCCCTTCAGAAGAACGCTCAAAAGAGGTCAAGTAAATGAAAATAAAAATCATAATTAAAATCAAAAATTAATATTGGAGACTCCACTCGTTTCCCCTTTGTTACATTTGCGTTCGTTTTTCCTAAAATTACCCTCTCAATGTTGCGATTTACGTAAGAGAAATTATTAAATAATGCGTCGAAAAATATTTAATACCTTTTTCAAAAGGTTACTTCCGAAGAAATTATTTAATTTTTAACAATTAATTTTTCATGAACAAAAAATCATTAGGGTTATTTCTTTGCGAAGATTTGTTTTCTTTGAGAATCACGCGAAGCCTTACAAAATGTCTGAAAAATTGTTCGAAAAAAATATCAATCGACTAACAGCGCGCAGCGTTTGCCGATGCTGCATCTTTTTACCTATTTAATACAAGTAGGTAGGTATTTATGATTATGAATTGTAGCATAGATTTTCATGAACGATATTTTTATAAACAATTATAGAAATTATCAAGTCTTATTTTGGAATTTAAGAATTGTCGACAATTGGAAATTTTGATCAAATTTATTTTCAATTAGGTCGATTTTTAGAAAACAAAAGCTGTAAGATATTATAAATTTTCGTCGACTTTGTGCAAGTTATTATTTTCTTGAATTTTCTTTACTCGTATTTACGCCGAATAATTTCAAACTTTTCCACGAAAACCTAGCAGTACTTGGCGTTTCATTCGAACGAAATTTGATGCAAAAAGCGGCTAATTTCGTTTCGCAAATTACGCGAATTTATGCTTGGCTTTGTCGAGAAGTTTTTTATACGTCTGTCAACAGCGCATTAATACACGAAGCTTTATGATGGTTAATTTCCCAAAGTACAGCGTGGTTAGACAAAACGAAATTTAAATTTTTTTCAACCGGAGTACACAAAATCAAGGTTAAAAGTTTCAGCTTTCAAGCTAACTTATCCTTTATCCTTGTAGTGTGCAAGGTTAGAGATAACGATTTCTTGTCTGTACCAAAACCCTTTCTCAGTCAGCTGCTCATTTTAATACAGATTCGACCTTGAATTTCTTGCAAATTTAACGCCTAAATTTTCAAATAAGCGGAATATGGAAAGAAGCTATACCACGGTCTTCAATTTACCCAATTTGGTATATCAAAGCCACGAGATATTACTAAGGTGAATTCATTTTTTTTCTTTGATTTTGCTAATCTTATTAACGATCTCTTTGACAATCAAAGTAGCTCGAATGTTTAATTAAATTGAAATAATGCGACGGGAGCTTTGAAATATTCAATTTAAAATTTACGTTTAGAGATGCCCGAGTCTTACAATAAGTAGAAAATCTCCCAATACGATTTTCAGTAAAAGTCTCGAATGACGTAAAAAGAAAACGAAAGCCTTTCACTGCAGGAATGGCCTATGTTAATATAACTCAGTTTGACATCGCTCGTTCCAATACCTACGTATGTTTTTTCTTTATAAAATCGACGCAATCTTTTTTCGTAGGAAGAGGAAAAAAAGGTCAGAAATATCATTTAATGGCTTGAATAAAACGCGTGGTCACGAATATTCCTAAATTACGCTCATTCATGGATCCACACACAATATTCCTTTCGATATGATTTTATCCTCCGAAACATTGACCTACTAAAAAATACTTCCTGTTAAAAATATCGATTTTAAAATCGTGGTACGCAAATTCCTACACATAATGGTGGCCGCGTAGGGAACAAATTTTTTCACGAACTTCAAATGAACACCGCTACAGGGTCAACTTTCAATGAAATTCCTTCGTCGTTCGTCTTTTCCCAATGTATTGACTTTAGTTTCCCGGTCAGCGGTAAAAAAACACACAAAAATAAAGAAAACGCCAATAATGTCAGCAGTTTCGCGTTGCTGATGACTATGTAGTTTTTTTTGAACTAAATATTCAATTTAATTTTATAGGTTTACCTATTGGAAGATTTTAATTTTACCAAAGAATATATTCGATTCTACGAAGAATAATTTGAATAGGACAATATTACCGTTAGCAGCGGATCAAACTCATTCAGTTCATATGAACCCAAGAAAATTATTAGAAACGCCTTGGCCGCGATTCGGTATTTAAGAATAGGCAATGACAGATATAAAAATTTCCTATTAATATCAATCTATTAATACCGCGAGAAAATGTAAAAATGCGAGTTATTAAACAATTTTAATATCATCAAGAATTTATTATAATGTTTTAACCTTCACTTACGCACAATGTACAGGTAAACCAAGCATTCTAGACTTTTTTTTTAGGCCCATAAACGAAAGAATCGCAGTAAATTCATCTCAGCGAGTATACTAAGTAACTAAGTATATCAAGATTCAATCTAATTCGAGTATTAAAATTAATACGAAAATTTTTCCACATGGAACTTCGTACAACTTTCCATTAATATTAAAAAGCAAAAAATTACGATGAAAAATTTCACAGCGCATGGGAAATGCTTCAAAATGTATTTGCAAATAAAAAATAACCAAATTTAAAAGAAAAATACGATGAAAAAGTGATTCTAAATATTTAATAATAATGTGGCGCACGGTAAAAAGAGCATAAATAAATCAAAGTTTTGCATTACGTAAAGAGAGGATTTAAAATTTGTTGAATACCCAAGCGCCGAATTTACTCCAGAGGCATTAAATTTCTCGAATGAGGTAATTTTTTTACAATATTAATTTAAATGAACAGGAAATTCGTAAAAAATTTCCCCGAACATCCCCCTCCTCCACTTTTATAAATTATAATATAATATTCAAGACGTGGGCGAGCGAAATCAAAGAAACCCTCATTCAAATGTTTTTTTGTTTTTTAAATCCGGACGGAAAATTAAATAACACGGGACACACCGATTCACATGAAATATTCAACTTCGGTAATTCAAAAGTGAAACTTTTGAATCAGCTCGCGATTAAAATGAAATTAATACGTTGGAAAAGTTTTATGAAAATAATGAATTTATAATCCACCGATGGAAAAAAATTTCGAATCTTTGATCGATGAAGTTACACTTTTTCCCAGTACCACACGAATGTAATTTTAAACGAGGCGACCGTAAGGATGAATTTCACTCGTCGCGAAAAAAAGAAGACGGAATTCCATTAAAAGTTCGATTTACACGGTGAACCATTTTCGATGGGCAATAGCGCGTGTAGGCGGCAGTACAGGGAGCGCAGAAGTCTTGCGAAATAAGCGTGCAGCCGCATAAAGGGGTAGCGAGTTCGAGGCGGGACAACCTTGAACAGGTCATAGCTCTCGCCGAGTTACTTCGTGTATGCCGATACCGTTACGCGAGCGTCTTTTAGCCTTTCGTACTCCTTTTACGCGACTCGTGTTCCTGCTACTCTTTCATTTCACCTCTAAAATGCCTTACATAAGGTACCCTCTGCTTCACCCCGTCTGTCGTGATCTTCGCCAATGTCACCCATTACTTATTACCCGTTCTATTATTAAACGGCTACGGTCGCAAACGTGAAATACTGCTTGCTAACAGGTAGCATGCATATTTCGCCTATTTACTAATAGTAGTACTTCGATATTTCACTTTACTTCCTCTTTCGATGCATAGGTAGCTAGGTATTTGTTGTTTAAAGGTAATATTTGCATTCTTACGTTCTCATTATTGGTCTAAAATCTATGCTTATGGTTTCTGTGTAAATTCAAAACTTCAAATTCCCATTGAGGTCGTATTTGGTTCATTTGTAAATGGTAAATAAGTATACGGCACATTTAAGCTTGTGGAATTGCCTTTGCACAAAATATCCTAAGGCAGATTAACTGAATCAGAAATGAAGTCAATAAAGGAAAATGGCGACGTATGCAAATTGTAACAACATACGCAGGTTGTTAAGCAATAGTACTTCCACAAATTTCAATTTTCAAGCATTCATTCATAAAAATAAACGCTTCCACCAATTTAGGAAACAGTTTCTTAGCGGAATGATCAACCAGTGATGGGATTCCGAAGACCAATAAGAGATGCTGAGATCAGCAGAATTAACTGAAATCAATAAAGTCAGCCATGTTCTAGCCAAAAAATGAAACCCCTTATTGCAGACCAAGGGTAAACTAGGTTTTTGACGACTCTTCAGGAACCTTTTCGACCATCGAGACTGAAAGATCCAAGAAAAAAAGTCAACTAAAAAGCTAATTGGATTCAAGTGAGTGTGTGTTAATACATGTTAGAATTTTCCAAGCAACATTAACATTGCAGCTTTTTCCACATTTATTTCTACTGTATTTCAAAGCTTTCAACAAACATCGCTCTTCGAAGATCCTACACAAAGATTATCTTCCAAAAGAAATCGAATAAATTAAATTTTAGAATTACGCTTCCGAAAATTATACTTATTGATTATTCCGTAAAGACGAAACATTTTAGAAATGAAAAAGACATTTCAATTTAGCAATGAAAACGAACTCGGTTTTTAGTACCGGTTAAAAACGCTACAATTTCGGAGTACTCAGCAACGAAACATTTAGACGAATCTCCATAATTAAACCTGTCTATCATGTAATTCCAAAGTTGATCGTAAACTCGGCAAATGCCAGTAAATTTTTAGAAGCTCTTTAGCAAAAACGAATAAAACCCAACTCGAAATGAAATTTAACAATACCGAAAAAGAACAAAAAGGTAATGCTATAACATCTAAGCGATTTACACGTGGCACTAATGACGATCGTAAAAAGTACGGAAAAGAAAAAGGAAGTAATGAAGAATTTCCTCGCAGTAAGAGAGGCTAGATAAGACGTCAAGAAAAATAAGATGGACAAGAGCAACACTTACGATCAATTCAACCAGAACATTTTTAGATGCCAAGTCACGACATCGTCGATGATTATCATCGTATATAGCACGGTCCCTATAATAAGTAAAATGTACAGAAAAAGGTAAAAAAATCTCAACGCATGGCGAGCTAACCGGCCTTCACACACTGTTTCCGGCGATGTTAAGACACCGCACAGTGCATTATAACCGGTGGTGTTGGACTAGGTCTGACTCTTCGACTCCTCTCCTTATTACCATTTTACGGGATACGCTTCAATACCCAAGTTTCAAAACTTGTCTTTACATGGATAAAGTTTTTTTTTTCTCTCTCTCTTTCGTTGAAAAACCGGTAACCACGGGTAAAGGAAATGTTACGAATTAATAAAAAATTAGACGTTCGTAAGAGAAAATAACTATTTTGCAATCAACAATCAACAAATATAAAATTAAAAATGTTCGCTTTTTGGCGTCCGTTAGTTCAACTTTTAAGCAAATACTCAAATGCCCATCACTGTTGCGACAAAGTTCAACCGAGCTGTCTACCATTTAAACCTGTAATTTTCACGTCTCGCCATATCATGGAAAAGTTTATTTAACCTTGGGTAGATACCTTTTTCTTCGGACGATTCGCGTGTGGCTTTAATTAACTTACAAATCTGTACGTAGGTGAGGTACCTTAGCATGAGCTACGTGTAGTTTTTCAATAACACACATCCCTAAGGAATATAATCGAACTTACTGACTCGAACTTTAAAACATCTAGTTCATTAATTATTAACATTTTTTCGTCTCAAAAGAAAAATTTTCTGCCAGCAAACTTGGCTTTGCACATTTTCGATCTTCCGACTCAGCGCTGGATTAAGGCAATGACAGAGACTCCCCGCCAGAAAGGGCATCTACCCATAACAGCAAAATTTCAGGGGCGGCAAATATTAAACGTTTTTTAACAAAAATAAGCTTCAGGAAATTAAAAAATTGTTTTTTTTCGAGGGGAGACAATACTGTATTACTTATGAGGCGGAAAAAGCGCTTTTACAATAAATTGTATCGTAGCATCCTTCTCAAAAGGGATAAAAACTCCATACTTTTGGGATGAATGTAAAAATAATTTTTGCTATTTTTTCCCTTCTATTTTCAATTTTTGTATAATTCAAATATCGTTTTGGAAATGAAAAAAATGAAAAATCTCCCCTTACTAAAAAAGCCCAAATTGGCATTGTAATGAGTGGAAAAAATTCACTGTCCGCAGACGGAAAAATCCTAAATCCAGAAATTTTGAGTCACCTGTAGAGCTATAAATGAAGAAATTTTGCACTGAAGGTGGATAGCAGTATCAGTGTTTGATTTTTTTCAAGTGAGGGTATTTCGAATTTCTTGTATTTTGCTCCTTTATTAACGATATTTTTATTTAAAAAATCGAAAAAGAAAAAAAAACTGTCCGAGCGGAGCGAGGAAGTAAATTTTTTAAATATTCATTACATAAACGTGCTGTTTTTATAATTTCTGAGCAGATTTTTACGCAAAATTTAGTGTATGTAAAGTACAGCTCAATTGCACACATTGTTAAATTTCTTCCGTGATCTATAATTGTAAGGAGTGGGAGGGGAGGGGGGTAGCATACTGATCAACAGCATAATCAAAATTTATGATTGAAGCTGTTGCTTGGTTTCAGTTTGAAAAATTTATTCTAAATAAAATGAGTGAATTTCTTATACATTTTTTTTGATAGAAGTGAAACGAAAGTCTAAAATTTTTTGCCACCTTTTGAAAAAGCGACGCTAGGGGATTTATCTTCCTCGGTTCCTCCTTGTTGCGTCACTGGTTCCCTGTTCCGACTGGTAATCGACAATATATTTCAAAAACATTACGGACTCAATTTCCACTCCATTTCTTTGTCGTCATCGAGTCACTCGAATATTCATATAGCGCTGACAAAATTTTTATAAATACATTTACGAAATTTCACCCACCAGACATATGACATAACCAGATGGAAAAAAAGAAGCGAAGCGTTAAGTGTATTTTCGTATAATTCGTATGAACCAATTTGATATCACGTTTTTCTTCTTTTTAAAACGTGAGCAATAAAATTTTTATTCAGCTCGTGATTTTTCTTTCATGTCAATGATCTCGATGAAAAACAACCGCGAACTCGAAGAATGAAAATTTTCGTATGAATTTTACTCGTATAAATGTAGGTATTATAAAATGCTGCAAAAATAAACTTGTTTTCATAGATAATTTTTCGCGTCAATCGAACGAATACGTAATTTGATCTTTTTGGCAAATAACGAACTTTGAAGTCTTTTTTCAAAATGTTGAACTTGATAACGCGCCATTGTTATGCTTCCACAAGAAACATCCAATTATACGCCGTCCCAATAACAAAGAATTCAAAATGTATTTCTATTCATAAAAGATGGATACGTTGTTGACAAGAAGTATAGCTAGAGCACGTCACAAGAGTGATGAACACAATGCTGAAAAGAAAATCGGTTTCAAGAAAATGGATAAATAAATTTTTTTTTTAAATCTACTTGATAAAGCGAAGTGTACCAAAGTTGGCTTGTTTCGGAGGTATTTATTGAAATAAAATAATAACGAATGCTCAATCACACAATAAGAAATAAGTACTTTAATTTCCGATGCGAAAAAAATCACGCCAAAGGGATAAAATTTAGACAACTTTCATTTCATAGCATCGTACACGCGAGTATTTGGAAAATTTACAAAAAGAAAGATACGCTAACGCAGAAAGATTAAAGCTATTATTGAGAAACCCCCAGATACACGTGATTTAAGCCGATTTAAGCATAAAGCACGTGTACCGAATGAAATTCATTCATTCAGAACGTTTAGCAAGTAAGGCATAAAATACAAAACCACCGAGCGCAAAAAAGTCTATTGGAAAATTTTACAAACATCGCTGTAAAAAAATTCGTCTCGAATTTGATTCCGAATGAAAGAAGTAAAATTCTTGAATCGCACCCTCCGTCGGCGGTTCCACGTTACACATCGGATTTAACATTGACGAAGGACGAACGTAAAAGGAACCCGGGGAAAAACCATCGAAAAACGAGAAAAGGAAAAAACGCGCTCATATTCCCTATAAAAGGAAATTACTTTGAAATTGTGCGAATACAGGGGCAGGGATTAAAGGAATGACGGGCTCGGGATGAGACGCGTGCGGCAAAAGCTCGACTTACGGGAGGTCAGTGACCAAAATTTGGAGGGTAAGGGTAGCGCATGCGACCTTCAATGCGAACGTTGCGTATAGATATAGACACAGATGTATAGATATACGAAGCAAAAACGAGGTTTCCATGGAAACAGTAAACAATTACCACAACCGTTCTATCTTGTCTTTGATCGACCTTCAACCCCGAAAAGAGGAAAAAAAAGTCCGAGGACGGTTCAGCATCGGCCGTGTAACGTGGGTAGGTTTATTAAACATGAAGCCACCGCAGAGTCAATTTTATCAAAAGCAACGTGCCGCGTACGCGTTCCACTTCACGTTGTAAAAACCTCATGCCTCCTTGTTCCTCTTCGCAATTCCCCATCTGCGGCGTTTTCAACAAAACACCTATCTGTTAAAATGCTAACAGGTTAAAAGATTTCAAGTGGGTTTTTTTCACTTTTAATCAAAATTTTAACGGAAGAGTAAATTTAAATCGTTTTTGTATTCAGCTTCAGGCACGTGTATCGATTTTCAAAACTTCCAATCACCCTATCACGTTATAACCCAACGAACTAATTTCCATTGTCCTTTCGCGCTTTCAAATGACCGAGAATATATTTGCGTCGCGTGTGAAAAAAAAAACCACCACCTCCAAGTGTCCTCTCAACGTCGTCACTTTTCTCTACTAACCAACTTTATTACGCCCCTTTCACGAAACCATCCACATCCACCGTATTAAAAATTTATTACGACGGCGTCTGCTGGCGCACGAGCTTTCTATATGCTTTTCAATTTTTAAATACGCTTTATATTTTCACTTTTGTGAACGAAATTCGCTACCGAAATCCGAAGGTTCGTATGCTTTTGAAATTAACATAACGTTGATGACCGTTGAAAACAAAAATTTCGTATAATTCAAATCCTCAGATTATGATTTTAAATTACTAAAAAAACAAAAAGGAAAACAAATTCCCACGAAAAATTGAAAAACGCAGAATTTTCACGACAAAATGAAAATCACCAAAAATAGAAGCAAAATTAAGTAAACCCTACATCAAAATTTATTATTTTTTTTACGAGTAGGCAGTACATCTAGATACGTACTTCTAGCATTGCAAACAAAGGAAAAAAAAGCTCGGTCATCGCCTACATACAAGATTTATTGGAACATTCGCCATAAAACACACACGTTCTTAGGACTGAGAAAATTTTAACCTTCACAGTTCACATCATTGGGATTATTTTTCCATTTCAGTGTTGAAGTTTCTCATAGATATAATACCTAATTATTTGAATATGAGAATTAGTAGAAACGGAAAATCACTCATTTACAGAAATTCTGTAGCTCATTAGTTTCTTTTTGGTGATATACCAATGTTTATTTTTCATTTTTTAATCATGGCGTCGTTTCGAAAATATCTATAATACAGGGCTTTTTTTGTGAAGGCACGGGGAGGGTGGCTCATAGTGCCATCAAAGGAAATATCTAAAAATAATTTATTATAATTTTTTCCTCGAAACACAGTGGCAAGGGGTGACGATGGGATACAAAAAATTATGGACTTACAATTTTCGAGAATCAAAATAGAAGTCTGCAGAATTATTCGAACTCTCATGGAAAATATAACAAACAAGAAACATCGATTCGAATAAAATATTGATTAAAGAAAAGAATGAATAAATTCCAAGTTCTGTTATCAAAAAAATATCAGTAAAGTAAAACTAAAGATAGAAATGACTCCAGGAGTCACATCATGGAACGTTGCTTATACTCGAATCTATGCTCAAGTCATGCTTAAGCAAGAGTAATATGTACTATGTGAAGCTAAAGAAAAAAAATGCTCAGATTGTAAGATTGGTCAGGAGCAGGCTTGAGTATAGATTAAGTATAATTAACGTTCTATGATATGGCTCCAATTTTACATAAACGATGAAAAGGTGATAACACCGTTAAGAAGAGTAACCAAATATCAACAATTTGAAGGGCAATATTCCCTCTAAACCGTTAATAGATCAAAAATCATTTTAGTTTTTTATCTTCAAAGGTACATAAGAAATGTTCCTAAGTAAACAAAGCAATGGCAGACATGGACTATGACCCAATGGTCCATTAGTACATGTTGAATGACCCTCAAGTTGATCAAGCTCAAACTACTGCCATCTATGGATCCTCCTCAATTTATTGTTCATATGTGTTGACTCAACTCCATAACAGAATATCGCAGTAAACTTTTATGACGTGTCATAATTATAAAAATTATTTTTATTTTCAATGAATTGGACAAAATCTCAAATAATTTCAAATAAAATTAATTTTTAGATTCAAATATTAGATTATTTCCGAAATAAAAAATTTCATAAACATTAGTCTTTTTTGAAATAAATTTCAATTGAAATATTAATTTAAGAAATATCAAAATTGTAAACAGTTAATTTCTTGACCAATAATAACGGAATAATTTTTGAAATAATTTTTTCAAGAAGTAATATCACACAAGATTAATCCGTTTTTCTTGCCTTATTCGTTAATTTTACACATGCTTCAAGTTGTTTTCACAACTGATGAATTTTTTTGAACGACAAGGATAACTTCACCACCAAATCCACATTACAACCACTTCAGTCGCAGGATAAAGTCATACACAAGGTGAAACACTCGCAACTTGAACCATTCAAAAAAACATCCATATACAGCATAAAAAACGAGCTTTAAAAGAAAAGGCAAAATTTTCGGTGAAATTTCAGCACGAACGACTCCGCTCGTTTCAAGGTTAATAAGGAACATTATGAAGTTCAAGGGCGAACATAATTGGGTCACACGAGGCAACTGCTTAAGGGTAGAGTGCCGTCTAACCACCGAAGAAAGTGACGACGCGTGAGTCTGCTCGATCTCAGATGAGGTGAAGCACGAGGTGAGGTGCTTACAAGTCGCCATATATCGTTTAAATAACGGAAACTCGGCGAAAAATCGTTACTAAATTTACCCGCAATTGACTCGAAATTAAAATATGCACAGGGTGGTGTTAAATTTTCCTTCCCAGACGAAAAAAAAAAAACGAATATGGTGGCACGGCATCGCGAAATTTTCTCGTCGTCGAGGGCAAGGGAGGAAATAAAATTCGGCTCGTGGCTCACGAAGGGCTGCAGCGTGAAGTGTCATCGTTATGGCAACGACGTTCACGTGCAATAGCATTAACCGCGGCCGACAATGTCAGAACATGTCCCAAGGTCAATTCTCGTGCGCGTGAATTTCGCGCTTCGCTACCTAACTTCCCAACTTTCCAAATTATACCGCCACCCTTTCTCTTTCCGGTTTTTCGTGAAAATTTCATCTCCACGTCATTGGCTTTTCGCGTTGTTTCATTTTTCAATTTACCACCTTTAAAACTGTACTAAACAAGTGATAAAATTACAAACGACTCGTATAAATAACCTACCCACGTTGAGTTCACGACCGCCGCAAATCATTAATTTTATTTCAAACACCTTTTGGCGAAATTCTTTTCTTCGGTGGCTTTTCCGATTCTATAAATTACCTTTTTTTTCAGATCATTTATCGCATTCGGCGATTAAACGATTGTACTTTTTTTTGCATAATTAGTCCGAAATAAATTGTAAATAGCGTTTTAAAGGGTTTATAATTTGTGTAAATGAGTTCGTAAAATTCCTCGTTTTTTGACGAGTCTTTTTGGATGGAAATACTTGAAATATTATTTTTTAAATTTTATTAAAAACGTTATTAAAATCTTATAATTACAAAATTAATCGGGGAGTCCCTATAAAAAGAGTTTTCCAGTCCTTGCGGATTTGACGGAACAAGTTGTTTTTTTCAAGAGGGATTTCCGAGCATTTCATAGTGAAACTAAAAAAAATAACGAAATTGAGAGTTCATACAAAATGGCGGCCTTTTTAATTGAAAATTCAGCGACGTTTCATAATGTGGATTTGAAGGGAGGAAACGTGTGTTTACGAAAAAATCGATAATAATTGAAAATATTCCCAATAAAATTTCCTACAAATTAATTTCCTAATATCCAAACATTTTTCACACTAGCTGCTCATTACAAAGCATCATTAGCACGAATACAAAAATCATCCAACGTCAAACGACAACAAAATTTTCACATACTGGAAACGAATCAGCGGAAAAATAAATCTCACGTGTAAACAACCTTGAAACATCTAATTTCGTAGCGAAAGCAACCAACAAACGTTTTGTTGACGGAGATGGTAGTAATACGAACGCATTAAGATCAGTGAGAGTGTTCTAATTACTAATGAATTTTTTCCATTCTGGCTTTCCGTACTCGCCAACTTTCATTACCAGGTCAAAAGTGAACTAACCAGTAGCTAAACATAACTTTTGTGTAATAAACTAGTCGTTAGTGCTAATCACAGTAAAATTACGATTATGGTTTAAATGCAGACGTTAAATCCCATAATTAATATTTTATTTTCTCCTCGCGTATTTATGCACAATATGTATCTATCACATGACAAGTGAGCAATGTCAACAAAAATTTTTCATCGAGTAAAATGTGGTAATCTATTCGATAGCAACTGTCGACTAAATACCGGTCTGCAACTCTGCACCATGCGGCAATGAGGTCACTGTTGAGCACTTCCATAACCGCGACACTGAACTTTTTATAATCCAGTTTTAACAAATACGAGTATAAATTAATTAACTAATCAAAATATTCCTATTGTTAGAACAACATCATCTTCAAGTTAACACAAAACGTTGAACCTAGGTTTTTAGTCGACGAAACAATACGTCTTCGTTATTGAAATAAGTTTTATCGTTTTACACAAACTTGACCAATTTTCAATACCAATTACCAGCCATTTTCGAAATATAAACAAATGTATTCGTAATACGTGAACGACAGGTTTGAAAAATTTATATATAAAATTGCAATATTCTCGGAGACTTGAACCTTTGTCGAGTGAAATTAACAATTATAATGACAAATTTGACACGCTTAAAGTTAGATGAATGGGTAATTTTACAATGGTGTATTTTCATGAAAAATACCCCAAAAACTTCTCGTTTCTCGTTTGACATTTTCGTTTAAAATTCGTAAAACATTATTGCGAAGTTGAAGAATTCATCAATTGTACCCTTTAGGCGGCTTGTTTAACTCGTGTACAGATTTTGATAACGTAAAAGCAAAGCATTTCATAACCAGATGAAAGAAATTTTATAGAAAATTTTCAAAAGCAGACTCGAACGGTTCGGTCGAAGTACGAGCCGTCGAGTCGGGTTGAGCATTTTTAACGGAACCCAAAATAAGGGTGTACGTGTTCTACTCGTGCTTTAACGTTCGAAACCTTGAAAACATAATAATGGTGAACATAAAGCCCACGTGCAGTCCCGGTTCTCCTGAAAGTTCCAGTAACCTCGTGTTTTTAGCTCGTGAAAGCTACACACATTTTTTGGGAAAATCTTTTCAACGCGTCGTTCTCGATTCGCAGCCAATTTTCCTATTTTATTACGTCCGCTGCAGTAAATTTTTATATTTGGGCGTTACGTCTATTTCGCATACCAAAATCGTAACCGATACAACCTTCGTATGGTAGATGGCTTAAATTGGAAATACTTTTTTGTACGTACTTCGATAAGATTAAATTTTACTCCGACGATTTTTTAGAAAAAAGTTATCACTGTGGTTAAAAAATCACTATTTTTGCATCACACATCACCTTCTCAAAACGTTTGTAAATTTATGTAAAAGTACAGCGAAACAGGAAGATTTCCTTTTTTTTTTTTGAGAAAGTGTAAAAAATAGACAATCTTGAATTTTCCTTTTTGAAACTTAATTTTTAAGAAGTTAATCATTTCATAAGCGTAGAATAAATTAAAACTCCTAAAGGAGCTATATTTTTGTAATTTTATAGTCTTCCCAAAAATTGTAATAAACTCGAAAATCTTTCGATTTTTTTCGTCAAAAGACGCTTTCTAGAAGGTTTTGAAATTACTGGAGAAAATGACAATAGCGCCAGAGAGTAGCGATGGGCGATTAATAATCGATTAATCAAGTAATCGAATAATCAACAAAAAATAATCGAAAAAAATCGATTATTTTTTCGTTATCGATTATTGAATTAAGAAGAAATCGATTATTAAAAATAATCAAATAGTCGACATAAAATCATCGAAAACAATGGATTATTTTTTTGACGTCGATTAATAGAAATAATCGATTTGAATTTAGAATAAATCGATTATGCCCATCACCAGCAGAAGCTCCAGAACGTCCCTGCAATGCGATATTCGAATCCGGTGGTTCCGAATTAAAAAGAAACCCATTTTTTTGAAATTTGTAACATTTAACTGGTCAATGAAAACACTTTGGCCCGCTGGAATTTTCCAGAAATGTGGTCAAGTTGGTTGGATAGGTTGAGAATAAGAAACTCAAGTTTTTAGCTACTCAATTTCATATGGATGGTTTCTGAAGAATTTTGAAATTTTTGGAAAAAATGAAAATTGTGCTAGAGGCTTCAAAACAGATCGGCAATGCGGAATTCCGATAAATTCTGGTTTCAGGGTTTTTTTCCAAAAATCTAACTCCCGTTCAAATCCGAGTCGGCCACTTGAGGAGATCTTTTGTAAGATTATATCCCCACCTACAATTTTTTCAATTCCTTTTTCCTGTAACTTTTTAAAATAAATATTTATAAAAAAAGATACTGTATATAAGAAGAAAAATATAGCATGAAATGATAGATATATATGTATGTATACAGATAATACATACATTCCCTTTAATAATGAAGGTATTTCTTCATTTGAAGTAATTAAGCACTTGATGCTGTTATCCTTTTCTCGCCTTAACTGGTTTGACCAAGAATTGATGTGCGCTTTAGTGAACGGTACTTCGAAAAAAATCGATAACGTAATTTTATCCAACACATACTCGGTCATTTACACAACATCGGCATGGTTGTGCATACAAAATGTTTATACCAGAGAAAGAACGAAAAGAGGAGTGACTTGACCACCATGAAGTGGTTAAGCAATGAAAACGCACGTAAATAATTTCAATCAAAACTCAGAAAAGTATACACATTCTCGCTGCTGGAAGCTCGTTGTCCTCGGCCCAAAATGTGATCTTACCCCCGCGAAAGCTAACCGATTATGACGTGTACGGGTGTAACTGGAGGTCGTTTGCGAATCATATTTTCGAACGGAACTACCGAGCAAAGGCGTTTATTTTTCACGTGTTAACAGACGCGCCATCGTCGAACAGGGAAATTTTTTATGACGCACTAACGTGCACGCTAAATTAAATTCTTCGCGGAATAGCCTTTAAATTTTTCGCGTGCGTTTTGAAGGCCTTTAAAGCGTAGGTAATTCAACTTCGTTTCAAGAATATTATTTCAATAAAACGATTTTTATTTCGAGGAAAAAAAACTTCATTATTTCTATGGGGGAAAACGAAAGTGAAAAACTTCTTCATTTTTTATAACAATAAAAGGCAACATAAAACGCATAAAATAATTTATAATGTTAGGCTTAAATGAGCATGAAATTTAAACTCTAAAGAGGCAAAAATAACGGCCAAAAAGGAACTAACATATTTCAAATTTTAATTATATTGTAAAAGTATATAGAAAAACAATCGACCCATGAATAATCAACTTAACAGTCATTTTTCGTCCTTCCTTTTAGTACAAAAAACCAACAATTTTAGCGATTTTCCGATAAAAAATTTCGCAGAAAAATCTCCAAATCTTTTGGCGAATGAAATTTACAATGGTATGGAGCATAAATTAAACCTGATTTTAAATTATGCATATTTCAAATATACATACGAAGGAATTAAATATTTCGAAGATGAAGTATGCAAAAATGCGAAAACATTTCACTCTGAAAAACTCGCCGATTGAAACAGGTTTCCGAGAAAATTTTACTCCAATTTTGGTTATATCGGCGATGAAACGCATTCTCGAAACGATCAACTTCACACGTTTCATTCGTAAATAAACGATTCTTCGTTTTAAAAACCAGTTCCAACGATACAAATATACGGTTTTTCTCTTTACTAATATTTGCCGCATATTACATGCCCGATAATCGCTTTCAAAGAGGAGAGGTTATGAAACTGAAGGCGGCCAAGGATCACCGGAAATATGTCAACTCCTCTCTCGCGCCGCAACTATCACTACCTCTATTTGGCTTCAATGTACTTGCACGTTCACCAATTATACAAAAACGTGATCTCTAAAGTTCGTTCGATTCGCGATATTTTTGCAACATTGGTGTCGAGATGGAATATATAAAAAGTGAAAAAATTATTAGCATTTTACCGATGAAATTTTCTTTTGAATACAAAATACAGTACAAAAAATCCCCTCAGTAATGAGATTTAAACTTTCAGGTCATGTTGGTATGCTAAAATAGTACATGATGTTTGGTTTAGCTGCACTTTTCAAAAATATTCATAACCTTTCATCAACAACAAAACGTATTTTTTATCATTGCACTAAAAATCTGCGGTAAGTAAACAACACAACAAATTTCCATAACATTAAAGTCTATTTCGATCTTTGCAATTGCACAAAAGATGTTCTAGGTGTATAACCACTCTCACTGCAGGAAATAGCAAGATCAACGTACAACGTCAAGAAAAAAAAACAGGTATCTTGGTGAATATAATGTTTGATATCGTGGTTGCCTTGATCAGATATACTAGATACAAAGAGAGGCAAGAATTGCGGAGTGGCGGAGAGAGAGGTATAAGAGGTTAGTATTGCATCAAACCATATACTGCTCGCAGATTTATAATAATAAAATGATAAGGTTCTCTCGTTCGTTAATAGCAGGTCGTTGATACTTATCATACAAGGACAAGTTGCAAAACAGCGTACACCGGGTATGACTCCGAATCTATTGAGTGTACCACGGAAACGTCGATATCGTTTTTATCCGCGTATTAATAAATTTTTAACGAAAAAATTATCCACACGTGGGGTTTCTTTGTCGTTCGGATAATATTACGATTAAATAGATATTTCATGCTTCATTTTAAATCGTTTCAACCATCGATCATTTCCTTTCTTTTAAATCATTCCTATAATTTAGAATTTTAGGTATTTACTCGAATCACCGATGAACAATTTATCCAAAAATTAAATAAGTAAAATAAAAAACAGGAAAATTCATGGAAGGATCAAAAGGAGGGGGCAAGGGGCTCTAGAATTTCTTTTAACCCACTGTTAAGAAAATCCGAACATTCAACCATCAGTTGGATAAATTAAGCTGTTGTACTCGTATGTATTTTAAATAGCAAATGCATTTTTTAAAGTAAATTTTACAGAAAAAACTCAAAAATGATAAAAACTTCGTATTTTTATCCCACCGCCACCACACATGTGACAAATGTCACACACCGGTTTATTTTCGTTACGTTGCGCTGTAAGTAGCTGTGACTCGGTGGTGAACCTCCCCGTACTTGTTCACTGTTGCAAAACCTCCCTTCTTGCCTGTCGAGCGTACTGCCTACTTGTTTATTTAGAGGGGCAAAAATTTATTGGGGATTAGTTTTTGATTCGAGCAACGGTTCTCGGAGTATTTCAGTTTAAATATACGAGTATCGTAAAATATTTTTAAATATTAGACATTTATTTAGCAAAAATAAGGGGCAAATTATGCAATTCTCGACAGAAATATGTTTTAAAGAGAAAATCAGAAAAGTAGGGAATTTTGGAAATATCAGTTGAAATTTTCACCGATTATGTCTCCCCCTCTCAAAAATGACTTCGGTACGTCCTTGGATAAATTTTACAAATTAAAAAAATTAGAAATGTTGAGAACATTAGGCAAAAAAATTTACTTTTGAATCTAAATAAGTAAACATTTTTACTATGATCTTTCAGTAACAAAATTCTTCACAACAAATTTTTATTTTTATCATTTTTTGAAGTGAATTTAATACAAATGACTGAAAGAGAAATGTAAAGAACGGGGGTGAAGTCAGCGGGAGAGGGGTTTGGGGAAATTTAAAAAATGTAATATTTCTTAATAACACGAGAGCATAAGTACAACTTAAATAGTTTATACTTGCATTCAGAAGCAACATAAAATTATTTCAAATTGTTCATTTTTGCGCAATTTTCATCCTATTTTGTATCCTATTCCACTTCAACCTTTTAGTTTTAACTGCCCCCTCCCCTCGCCGTTTTCTCGCCTTTAAATCAAGTCTGGCTACCTCACTGCTGGTGAATTTAGAAATATAAACATTATAAAGGAAAAAAAAATTACAAATAAATATTATAAGGCGCAACGCTTTGGCTAATCTTTTAATTAATAAATCACAATACCTCGCTCTCCCATAAGATTATTTCATCACCGACAAAATAAGTCACTATTACCATACAATCTCACAAGCCTGTGAAATATTGCTAACGTTCTCATCTACTGATAATAAACTTAACATGAAACTCGGCAAAAAAAATCAGGTGCAAGGTAAACATATTTTGTAACTACACGTAAAAACGGATGCGCCCTCCATTTGAGTGCGCGCGTATCCACGAACGAAATGGGAACTAATGCCATCGATGCGGAAACTTCATAATTATCATAGACTAGTCCTATCTGGTAATCGTCATAAGAAACAATTATTACTAATTCTACTTAGATATACGCATTAAAAAAAAAAAAATCAACCCGTATTTTCTTACGTAACAGGACGTCTCGAAGGTGACTATGCGTAACGGTAACGAAACTTCTTTCCGTTTTAGACAGAAATTCAAAATGTATATACTTCAAATAAATTATAACAATGTTTTGATAATGAATCAAATATCGATCACATGAGTTGGAAAAAAATTATGAGCAAAATACGACATGACATATTGGTAAATTGAACTTTGTTCTTGGGATGAGGAAAGAACAAAAGATTAAATTAGCGAAGAAAACGTGACATTTTGAAAAATACGAGCATTAATAATTTCGAAGAAATCCATGTAAACTGAAGTGGGTATTTGTCGACACTTGACTCTTCGATAACTTTTTGCTCAAATCTCTTCAAATTTTGGATCCATTTTCCTCTACATTCTGAGAGACAGATAGAGACAGTACACTTTTCCACTAAATCCAAGCAGAAGGGGAATGCAATTTAATCTTTTAATGTTTCAAAGACCTTAAAAAATTTAAGATGTCAACGTACATAGCAAATTAGTAAAATTTTTACTTCCTAATGAGACATTAATGTAAAATTTATTCTATTTTAAAACAACATGCAGTCGCTTTTCACAAATTGCTTTTTTTTTAAAGCAAAACTGAACACAAAGGTAATTTTAATTTATAGCAGAGATAAATTTCTGAATTTAGGTCTCCGGTGATATCTCGAAGGCTAAAGACGAAGCATTTCAGGGAACATTTCCACGTATTACTCGTCTAGACGCACTATTTCAATTTAGCTTTCATGAAATTTTATATTTTCATCCCTTGAACGTTTACACCCGAAGCAGGCTTTTCGTTTCATGTATAACGTAGAATTTTCCTCTCTATGAAAATATTTTCACTAAATTCAAACTCCTGTTGTTATTTCTTTTGTTATTTTAATTATTTATCTTTGTTACACCCTCAAGGTATACGTCGTAGCATTCAGATACGCATAGTAAATTTTAAAGACGAATACAAATTATTCGACGATGTGAAAAAACTTCCATCTTAATTTTAAAAAACGTCAAACACCGTTTAAATCCGTAAGTTATTTTAAATTAAAGCAAGTATTTAATATGGATAAATTTTTAAATAAACATCGCCATTTTTTCCTTTTGTTTGCCCAAATATCAGACAGAAATTGGAAAATCGAAAATTCCTTTTTCTATTCATTTATTTGCTTTTGTTCATTCTTGTTTTTCTAGGGCTATTTATATTTCATCTTTTTCTTTTGGCGCAAATCGAAATTGTCTGAATTCTATTTCTGTATTTTTATTTCTCCTTTTTAAAAAAAAAAATTCATGAACAAAATTCTGTAGATAAACAAAATTTGTCGAGAAAAATTCAAGACATATGGGAATATTACGTTGTGTATTTTTCCATTAGTAAATTTTAGATTTCATTTTGAGCCTATATTCTCATAAGAATAAAACTTTTCAGCGATATTCCACGATTTTAATAATTTGTAAATGTAAAATTATCTAAAAAAAACGTTTTTTTCATAATCAAATTGAAATTTCTATTTTCAGGCGAAATACAAAATAAACCAAAAGTTGTATCAGAAACAAAACGTTATATAATGAAAAATCATCCAAAATATAAGGGTTATTAACCATTTGCCCAATTCTTTCCCACGTGTATTCTTCATAATACAGATAATAATTAATATCAAACAACGGAGCACAATATCAATCGAGTTCTTGGAAAAGATGTATCACAATATGATGATACGGGCGGAGTGCGGATTGGTGATGCTTTTCTGATAATAGCGTAGTTACAAGAACGGAACCAGGAATTTGCTACAGGAAGATTGAATGTCGCCTACGGATATTAAATCAGTGGTTAATGAAATGCTCGAACCAACGGTGGCATTAACCGTGTAGGAGATCGAAGGTATGATCGAGAGGGGGGGGATGTAACGCCATGAAAAAAAATTACTTTAGATGATCATAAACTTAACTAGTACGAATCAGCATTTTCATCGAATAAAACGCAGCTCATGTGATATGTTTTTCTCCTTTTTTTTTCTGAATTGTTCAAACACTAAATATAAAACATCAATTTAAATCCATTACCGCCTTCGCAATTAATTATTATCTCTGTCGTAAATTACCTACACTTTCGTTGCTCGAATTAATTAACGAAAAGTGAAGGTTTATTCGTATTGATTACAGTTTGCTCATTTTGAAAATCAACTCGTTAAATTAATTTATTTTAATCGAAACAATTCACGAGATGTTTCACTGCGTTTTCATTTTCTCATTTTTATTTTTATTTTTTTTTTAAACAGAAGTATTGTCAGATTTTTTATAATTTACATTGCGCTCATATACGAGAAGTAGTATTGCGTGCCAGTGTTGCCAGTATTGGTAATTTGTCACCAATGATTGATTTTCAAGTTTTTTTTTAGCAGTGATGATTCACTAGTGATTTCCATGTCAAGTGACGATTTTGGTGATTCTTCTGTTTTTCCTTCAAAATACCAAATTTTATGATTTTTCTTAAAATTTTGATATAATACCACAAAAAATTTAAGATTAACAAAATTTAGTAAAACTTTAATGTTTTGTTGTTCATATTTACATTATTACCCTATTACCAGCGACACCAAAATAATTGGAGTAATTAATTTAAAAAATGAATTTTTTGACGAAGAAAAACATTCCAGGGATTCTTGTTAAGGAAATTTATTAAATGAATTTAACTTTCATTTTTAGTTCTTTTTAGCTTTAAAAAATTGGAAATTTTTGCAATTTCTCTACTGGCAACACTGTTGTATGTACATGAAAAAATTGAATTTTCATCAAGTTTCATTTTCTTGTCTAGTAAATTCTAACCAATATAATCATACCACACGTTTTCAAGTGTTTTAAGTCGTTACTATTTATTTACTATTAACAAATTTTTATAAAAATTCATCACGACCAACTTGACAAGCAGTTGAGTTTGAATTTTTTATTCAAAATTGATGTAATTTAAAACCGGAATTGAAATTTTTTTTAATGAAATAAATAGGTGATCAGGTGCTTGACTAAAGTACTTGTTTGATGAGTTAAGTACATAAAATGTTTAACGTATCTTCAAGACTTCAATACAGAATCGTTTTATGGTCAAATGCGTAAAAACAAATGAAAAAAATACGTTAAACCGAACCATCCGTTGAATACACCTTGATTCAAAATTTTCAACAGAACGAGTTTACTTGCGGTGTTTGTGTAGTTCCAAAAATGATGAAAAATAAAAATACACGTGTTTCCATAATTTAAAGAAAAATGTACATTCGTTCACTGAAAAAAATTTGTCAACACAGAATTCAAAATCAAACCGGATACTCTGATTAAAGATTTCGATAATTCAGGTTACGGCGGCGCCAACGTTGATAAGATTTATTTATTAAGCAAAAACGACGATATTTCTCAGACGCGGCGGTAACTATTTCATAAGAAGAAAGATAATAAGCAAATATTGCAAACAAACGTTTGTTCGTTTAAATTTCCTGGACGAATTTCCATATATATTTAACGCTTGAAGAAATGCAACAACTTCCTCGAACATACGATGAGTTTACAAAACGACGGAAACTACCAATGAAGTATTTCCTACGTAAATTAAAATAACAGACGGAAGGCTTCTCAGGTTGTTCCCTTCATTACCGGTGTTCGCATCATACACGTACCTATTGACGGTAATGAAAATGCATCACAAAAAAAAGTAATTTAAGGAAGGAGTCCATTCACATCTCTAGTGCAACATAAATGACCAACCACTTCCAAGAAGTACATACGCCACAAGTAGATGGCGCAAACCGTCAAGGACCTCAGTTCTATTGTCGATTTCCTTCACAAAAGAGCAAATCTATTGTTTCCTTCGCGATGTTATTTATCACACAATACTGCCGAAAATTAACTATGTTTTAATACAAAGTTCGAAAAACTCCTCCGACCCTCTGCTTACACGTAGAATTACGCGATACGTCTACGTAGCGCCAAAGTTGAATGCTTTCGAGAAAAAAAGAAAACCAGTACACGGATACAGTGGACGCCTCCGGCTACCAAAACAGAACAAATCTATATCGTAATGATTCCTCATTCTTTAATGATGCTTCCTTTCGATACTTTCTTTACACTTATTGAATCGTCATTTTCTTTCTCTATCTTTCCTATACGTATAATGTGTTAATGACCCTGATTTATAAAGCAAGTTTTGTTCTTAACCGAATCTACGCCATCGTTTCTTCTTCTTCTTTTTTCATATATTCGCGTTAAAACATTTTTAAATTTTATATTATCCGAATACCAGCTCCCCTCCTACATGGACATCGGACGACGCACCGAGTATCGCTTAAGGCTTCCAGCGAACGTCTATAATAACGCGATTTTTATGCCTCGTAATGCATTTAATTTTCCATACCAGCATCTCAGCGGTTGGCAATTCAAAAGGTTTGTAGAGTTATAAGCCATATTTTTTCGGAAAAGCGCTCAAAATGAAATCGCGACGATCAACGTTTTGCATAATATTTACATATAGCGAGCATTTGGTTATCTTCACATTGAGTATAGGTACTCTAATGTGCACGCAATATCACGAAATAAAATCAAACGATCTTCTTTCAATTTCAAAAGAATAGAACACCAAACATGAAGCATGGCGTTCACTATTTGTATCGAACTTGTATTACTTAATTCAAGCGTTGATTATTTTTAAAAATTAAATTATCATTTGTAATTATTTTTATTATCGTTGTTTCTCGAAAGTAAAATTGAAGTTTCTCTTCTATGGTAACGTGAAAATTAAATGAGTCAGAAATCTTTTTAGGAGCCATTGGATCTTGAAAAGAATTCACATACGCGTAATGTTTTCGATTGATTATGTAATTTATCAAAAAACACGTTTTTTTGCAAATTGGTCGGTCAAAAATTGTCAGGAGAAGGTTTCAATCTCCGTCCTACAACATATTAAAATTTTAGTAAAATCAAATATCAACGATTTTTCTATACTAAATTGATATTACATATCGTAACCAATTATCTACGAACCGTAAAAATCCTCTTTAATTAAGATTATTTTAATTCTCTTAAATAACACATTTATAACTATGCATCATTTTGTAAAAAAAAAATAATCAACAAAGCAATAATACGTGGAATATGGCTTCATCAATTGTCAGAAATTTTTTTCCAGTAATTTTTCAAGAATTAATATACGAAAGTATTCACGTTTCTTGTGTAAAATTGAAGAGATAAAGTACACATGTGTATTGTACATAGGTACAACATCTAAGTATTCACTCCGAATAATGACCTCGTGAATTCGAAATAATTTCAATACTGCGCGTTTTTAAATATCATGAAAAGGATTCCCAGAAAATTGAGAAGAATTATTATTTTCGAATTTGGCATAATGGAATATTTGAAAGGTTTCTAAATATTTACTCGGAAAAGAAGCGGGTACAATAAGCTGAATTATTTTCAATTTTTATTTCAATTTTTTTTTGTTATTTGATTTTTTTATCGATTTTTAGAAGGATAAATATAGTGAATTACTTTCGTTATTAATCAATTAATTTCATTTTTCTGCAAAAAACTTCAACCAAGAATACTTTTTTCAATTACGACTTCATTTTGTTTGGTGCATTTTTTTGGTCAAAACATAAAGGAAAATTTTACATAATTATTTAAGAATGTCAGAAGTATACTTTTTTGATTTCTTAATAAAAAATCATTCTACTGTTTATATTTTATTTTCATATTTCTTGTTATGAAATGATTATCTTTGATTTAAATTCAAGAATTTACTTCTAGATTTTTATAAAACAATTGAACAGAGAAAAGTCAACGAAAATCGCTTATTGGAAACACGAATTGCCTCCCCTCCGCCCCCCAAACATATTATCAAGATAATACGAGAAGTAAATCTTCTCAATAAAAGTGAAAGCAATAATCGATATCAAACTTGGAGATGCTTCCGATATGCAAATCACAAATTAAAATTCCTTTTTTATTGGAGTATTCAACTCAACGCTGATTTAGGAATATTGTCACCATCGGTGATACTAGTATTTTTCATATTTTACTCGATGTTACGTATTACTTGATGTTTCATCGAGGAATGTTACAAAGTAAAAAATTAAATTTTTCATTCCTCCGTAGTACGTTTCTAGATACGTTATTCTTCAACCAACCTGATCTGTTTTGAAGCGTTCCCGGCTCAGATTTGATTAATCGCTGATTAAGATTAGAGTTGGAGAACATTTGTGCATTATTTTTATTGGCATTGGCAACAGTAGGAGTAGATAATTTTTCTGAAAAATAAACGCAATTTGGTTTTAAAATAGTAATTAATTTATAAACACAAATATCTACATAAGTTATATTATTAGCGTGCATTATCATGTACGTAAATTGAATTGCCTAATGTATCATTTGAAGGCCGTAATGTTGGTAACTGCAGAAACTCATAAATGTAGTAGTCTATATTTTTCCTTCTTTAATTTCGATAGGCAAATTTACTAACGTCGATAAAAACGTATTTGATAATATATTTGCATAATCGTTGTACGTAGGTGTACTTTGTACATGATATCTTTTCTTGGATTCAAGTAAAATCTAATCAATGCCATGGATTTTTCTTTTCCTCCGACTCAGCTGAACTATAAATTTATGGAAACTTGTGCATTAACGGTGTTTTTCATTCCTTTAATCGGATAGATCATGTAAATGCACAAGAAACAAGGTCTGGTATCGACATGTTTTTTAGTTTACAACAAAATCACATCTTCGTAAAAAAGTGTAGTTGGCAATAGAAAATGAAATTATCATATTTTAAATTCTCATATGGCAATTGATCAATATTAAGTCGCAAGTACAGTATTGATGTAATCGGCGTCGTGATATAGTTGAAAATAGAGAAACGCATGTACGACTTGGATTTGCAAAATTATGTTCGTTTTAAAGGGATTTTCAAATTCTCATGATTTTGCGCAGCACAGAACGGCGGTTTCAATTACGTTAGTATCATGAATTTATTGTTTCAAACTATTGTAAATGTAATAATTTAACTATATCGATCATGAAAAATTATACTCTTCATATGTACCTCTATGACTTTACAAAAAAGATCAATAACTCAGTAAAGCAACTTGTTTTCAATTTTATAACTGAACGAATATAAAATATTAAAATATGGACCTGCAAGTAGAGGATTTGCAGCAGCAATATTAAATTTTCTATTACACGATGACGCATTTTTCTGTAATTCATGAAGCAAAGCAACATTAGGCGGAGTTTTTTGAGTACTTGATATGACATTATTATTATTTTCCTCCTGTAATAATGAAAAGAACAGATTGAATGATTATTTTTACAATAAAATCATAACATGGTTTCATGAGACAATATCACGAAATTCAATGTTATAATAATTTCAAAAATAAAAAACGAAAATTTACTTTTACTTCATTTGAAAAATCAAAAAATTGTTCCAGTTCAAATGAACTGTCGGATAATTGCTTAAAAATATCTTCATCTTCCCCTTGTTCTAAGCCGGTTTCCAAACCGCTGAGATCAGAATGCGACAATTCTCCCAAACCGCCTCCATTTTCCTGAAAATATAATTCATGTAAACAAGCAAAACACTCGCTGATATTGTTAATAAAAATCTCCATATCAAATTGCAATATGAAAGAAAGCAATAAAATAAATTTTAACCAGGCATTGAGAGATGTCCACCATTTTGGTATCGTTATCGGGACACCAAAGTAAATCATCTTCGATAAATGGCATACCACTTGCAGGGATTGGTGTGTTATTCTCCCCAGCAGTCATACAAGATGTTGCTGGCTTGAGGTAAGCCAGCGTGATGTACGCTCTACCTTTCTAGTAACGACCTATAATGAAAAAATATATGTACAAGCTGAATATAAACACACATTGTGTTTGGATCAAATTCAAAATGAATTAGATATGGTAAATACTCGTAATATCAAAAACAATTGTCATCGGTAATAAGGTTAAAATAGAGATATTATATCAAAATCGATGCATAAAATTTTAAATTCATGTAAAAAATGTTAATAAAAGAAGGATCGGGTACAAACATACGAAAAATAATTTATACTGATAAAGAAAACTTACATATCAGCATTAAATAACTAGTTATAAGTTATAAACAAAACCTCAACTGTTTTAAGAGTAATCTACACAAAAAAACTACGAAATACATGATTATGTTGATTTATACCTCGATATATCGCGGTATTTCTGAAACTTTCGCCACCGCATGAACGTAGGTTTGTAGTAACAACCTGCAACAACAGACGATCAACATTACAAAAGTGAAAACGAAAATATAAGTAAGTTACTAAATATATAAGAAAACGCACGGAATACAAAAAAAATAAAGTGACTGCAATTCTAGATTTCTACAGATGAAAATTTTTCTCATTAATTCATACAGTACAGATATACTACGTTATAAGTAGAGCGTTTCAAAATGTTATGAGTTGATCAGGAATACACACCTTTACTCATAATAATCTGTAACATCTTGTCGATTTCGAAGAACTTGCTTCAATTTGTTCAAAAAAACGGTTTATTGAAAGGAAGATTAATAGATTAGTATCATCACAAATGAAAACAAACTCAGATTTTTTCTTTAGCAATTCTTTGACCTTACGTTAGATGTTGTTTCGTCAAATTATACAACCGACGTATCATAATTTTACAATAATCAATGGTAAATCTTGGTAAAAACAGGGTAACAAGTGCCAAATTAAAAATATTTGGGAAAAATTACGACTTATTATTATTTTTCTATTATCAACATTTTTATCAATAAACTGAAAGTATATGGATATGTGCAGAAATTATGGATAAGTGCAGAAACGTGCGTGAGCAAAGATCAATATGAACAACTGGATAGCGAAAATACACGATTCGTTCGTAAGTCGAATCGAAACAATGTCGGAATGTCAAAATGTCGGTGAACGATAAAAAAAATGACATGACCTGGTTACAAGTTGATAACTTGACTTCGTAAAATGTTTTGTTTTTTTTTATTTTTTTTTTTGTTGATAATACTAGAATAGATAAGAAACAAGATTCCGGATAAATTTGCGTATAATTTAACATTTTTATACTCATAAAAAATATTGTTCTATGAACTATCAACAAATTTAAGGCTATCATTTTAATTTTCATCAACTGTTCTATGTTTAAATAATCAGTGATAAATTCCGGTATACTAATATTGCGATATAATGAAATGCAATTCTGTTCAACCGCAGTTGAATATCTCTAAAAATGACGCACAAAAAAACGAAAGACGAGTTAGACTTGGGTTCCTCGAATTTCAATCCATTAAAAGCTTTAAATAACCCTGAGAAAGTTAAAATACCAGTTCCTTCAGCTCCTGTTTATGACAACATATCATCATTCGTAGAAACCCCGGAAGGAGTTTTTCCTAAACCAAAAAGAGAACCCAAAGTGAGTGCATATTTTTCGTCGTCTGAAGATCTTCGACTGTTAATAAATTTACGATATATTTATAGAAAAACAAATCTGAAGCGTTGGTAAAAACCGAATCAAAGGAGGAATGGAACAAGGAGTCGGAAATAAAAGAAGGTACGTGGTTGGATATATCTGATCTATCCGACATTTCCAATTAACTTCAAATTATCAATTGATTTATGTGTTCCGAAACTGCATCCTCAGTATTATTATACTTTCCTTTTTTTAAATGTGATATTATTGGTTAATGAATATAATTTACGTAATGGAAATGTGTATAGTTTAAATAAAAAACTTTGATTATGTTTCCAAAGTTGTTTTGCTAATTTTGATCATGAGAAGAAAAATTTCTTTTTGAAGTAAGAATTTAAATCTATTCAAAACCTAGCCTATTTCAAACAAAGAACATCGATTTGGATTTCCTGCTATTTCTCAAATTTCAATAAACTGGAATATTAGTTTAAACCATTAATCTTCGTAGGGTATCCTACAACAGTGCAAAATTAATGAAGTCATGTGCGAAGAAAAGGTTACATTGAAAAGTTGAGCGGTCGGTCGTTAACCTCGTTTTAACAATAAAAAAATACACAAATAAAATCTACAGATATTAAAGCTCAGAGGGTTCATTCACCCTTTTGTACTTTGTCGTCATAACTAATTGAATTCAAATGTACATAGGTGAAAACATATTTGTCATTTATCGCGTTCGTAAAATTAATAACTTAAATTAAAACCATTACATTGTTTTGCAAGAAAAAACGAACTTTCGAAGTTATGCGTTTATTGAATAAGAATTAAAAGATTATGAGATTTGATAAGTCCAGTTATGAAATGATTTGACTTCCAACTAAAAATTGTATTTTCATTAACTTGTTTTTTCAGAAACTAAAGTGAAAACTAAAACGCCAAAAAATGTTATTACGCGAATGGAAGGAATAATTGCAGGACCGTTAACTTTCATCAAAAAATGTATGGATGAAAAATTACGTGTTAAAGTAAGTATCTTCTAAATTCATTATGAAAAGTTGCAGTGAAAAACGCATTTTATTGGTGCAAAATTAAAGTTAAATGATATAATAATTCCATACTGATAAAAATTTGAAAACCTATTATGGGTTGAATAGTAAACCTTAAGATCAACTTACTTAATAAGATTAACATTTTTCAAGTAAAATTATTATGCTTTGCGATCATTTTTGAAGTATTAATTCATATTTAAAATCAAAAAATTCAATTATGCGATTCAACTTCACAATATTTTTAATGGTACCCGTTGATAAAAAATTAAAATATGTTACCAAGTGACGATACCTATTTGAAAGATTTTTCAAAACATTGTAACTTCAATTCATAGTAATTGGAGTATTTTATGTAGGCGTGTCATGCAATGTTTATTCCGTGAATGGTTAAAATTTATCTTCGAAGTATTATTAACGAGTTAAAATCACGGTAAAAATTCATTCAACTTCGCAAAAAGACGGGGCGTTGAATGTATATGTTTACCTACTAAGGTATTTGCGTTGTCCTTATTCAAAAAAAAGATTAATCAATTATTTTTTCTGAAAGGTTGCTAAAAGTTATTAATCTCGTTGCACCATTATGTCATGTTCCTTTGCTTTTATTAATTTGAAGAATCTCATTTTGCATTGTAATCGTGAATTAAAAATATTTCCAAACAACGTTTTTGTGCTATACACATTAAATCATTTCATAAGCAAATGAAAGTACGTACTTAGTTCTTACAAAAGAAATGGTAATATCTATTTTCTATTTTTAAAATTGTAGGTTTACACTAGAGGAGCGGTTCAAATAAGAGGATTCTGTTTGGGTTTTATTATTGCTTTTGATAAGCACCTGAATTTGGTATTAAGAGATGTATTTGAAACTTGGACAAGAAAACGAAAAAGAAAAGTTCCTTTTTTAGGTAAGTACTTTTTCTAATTTTACTGCGGACCTTCGCTTTTAAAGTAAATAAACTGAATTAAAACTGTACTTATCGTTCATCTACTTTTTGAAAAAATCTAATTTATTGAATTAGACCTAAAAAATGGCTACTTCATTATCACAAAGCTAACAAAACCATTGAGATTGTAAACATTTGGCAAAGTATATTCGCGATAACAATTTGTTTTAGATTTTCCGCTTTTTTGAATACTTTATATTCTATGAGTCTCAATTCTCGTAATAAATCGAAAGAAAGACTACTTTAACCCGTGAAAATAGGTTAAGTAACTAAAAAAGTATTGTAATTCTCAATTACTCGATATTTTAAATTTCGTAATTATATCAGTTATATTTTTAAACGCGAGTTTAGGTAGTTTAAATAAGTAACAAGCTAACAACTAAACAGGTCATTTATTTGTTTTTCGGTTTTAATGGAGATAACGAAAAAATGTACATTTTACACGCACATGCGCACATTCTTATATGAAAAGAAGAACTGTAATGCTGAAATAAATTGAAATCACCTATTACATAATGTAGAATCCATCCGGTGGTATTTTAATAATTGTGAAAAAATTATACTTAATACCTACTTGAAACTATTCCATTACGGAAATGATTATTATGCGTAAAAATTTATAATTATGAACGTGAAATATACTTTTACTCCAAGTACTGCATTTAACTGCATTTCCGGTCTTGAAAGGTATATTATTCGAGCTACCGTTTAATTCTCATTCTCGCAAGTTGGCAAATAATTTATACAATGTAGAAAAAATTGATAAGCCACAAAATGAATTGAAAACTGAAAAGTTCTTTATTGCGATAAGTTATGCATATTTTGTAGAACTTACGAATTAAAAATTTTCTCGTCTCTTGTATCACTCGTACTATTTGAATTACTTTCGTACTGAAATTATACAGAAATAATAATTCTTTTAATATATTTTAGGCCCTGTTCCTGTCACCGAAGAGACTGATTCTGAGAATTATAATACTAATTATATGCTGAAAAACTTAAAATTGGAAAACACTACTGTCAAAAAGCAAAGTAATACCATTATTCGTAAAAGATTAAAACGTAGAGAAATTTGTGAACGACATGTTGATCAATTATTAATTAGGGGTGAACAAATTGTCACTGTAATGTTAGCATCTTAATTAATATTTTTCAATGCAGCATTATTTGTTGATTTTATTTGTGCATTTATGTAATTAATTTAATTGAATATTTTGTCTAATCATGTAAAATATTATGTATGTTGTTTTCATCGAAAAAATATACGTAAATGGAAAATGTTAACAATCGTAAATTCGCAATAAGATTCATTTTATAAACACAAGTAACTGCTATCGGAAACTTTTAACAATATTTACCTAGTTCCGTTTTATCGCATAAAAAATACTTTTTTTCGAATGAAGACAAATTTTGAAACATAAGTTATTAACTTTCAGCAACTGCGTAAGTATTCGACGAACGACTCAACGCATTGTATATTTTCATGATTGCAAGAAAAAAAGTGAAATTATCCAATTTTATGAAAGAAATAGAAGAATAAAACCAAAAAAAAGTTTTTTTCAAAAGAAAATGAAATACAATCATTTCAATAATGACAAAAATAGCGTAATACTTATTAAATCTCCATGAAAAATATTCAAACTATTCAACGTACTTGGGTATTTTATTTACGAACTCTATCTCCCAAAGATTACGTATTTGTGTTTTTCGTATAAAATAGAGAGTTGATTTGAAATGACCGGAATATTACGACGAAAGGTTATTACCTTTACTCGCAGCCGTTCAATATTTTTAGCGAGATGGAAATGATGTCCTACCAGTATTTCAAGTACTACTTGGCGCCTACATTTCTAATCTTTGCTTCCTGTTATATAATTCGTTTACTCAAGGCGTTCTTCTCTTATAATGTCTACATCAATAGTATGTATTTACTTTAAACAACGTATTTTTCTTCATTCTACTGAAAAATTACCCATCTTCAGAAAAAAATTTGTTTCTCGATAAAGAAATATTGATCTGATGGAATACAATTTTTTTTTGCGATACCATTTTTTATAACAAATTTTTAACATTCAAGTACAATCTTATCATCATATTTCCTTTGATACCTATGAAAAAATTTTAATTAGAAAATTCAAATTCTCAACTTCATTCGTCAAAAGAATTTCATACTGAAATTGAACAGACTGTTAGAAAAAATCAATGGATAGCTTTCGAAGTTTTTCAAAAAACAAGAGATAAATTAAATTCTTTTTCATCAAAACCCGAATTTTTCTTTCAAAAAATATTCGTTAAATTGATTTCATATGTTCCGTAAACAATTTTTTTTGCATAAAAAATCAAATTATTTTCCCAACTTTGGAAAAAATAATCATAAATAAATCGATACACACGATCTTGATTTTAGTCGATTTATTTAAATTGATTCAAGCGGAAAACGAGATTGAACTGCCTACGAATCGTAAGTATGCAACCTAATTTACGCAGCGAAGAATTGAACAGGCAAAGAAATTCAAAGAGCAGTGGATATGTTATTCTGGATTTGTGCACATTGCATAATCATAAATAGAAGTTTGAACTTTGAACATATTAATTTTAAAGATATTTTTAACTCTTGAAATTAACAATTCATTAATAAAAATTAATCAATTTTCCATTAGTTCTTCATTTATATCAGTTAAAAATTTTATTCTCATTTCCTTCGGATTCAAGTCAAAAAAGTTCAACAAAAAAGCGTAAGTGTAGTCACAGGAATCCGATTTGTTGTAACTTTAGTATTTTACACCGAAATATTAATTCGACCAAAAAAAAAAACAATAACACGTTGCGGAGATAGAACATGCATCGAACTGTTATAAAAATGAAGCCCGAGTGTAATGGAATTTCGAGGTCGTAAGAGATGTGGCGAAGTTTACAGAAGAAAACAATTAAAAGTAGATAAAAATGCGGATAACACGAAAAGAGTTGATTTCGACGTTTGATTACGCCATTTCTATTCCAGACTCGAAGATTTTAGAATTTTCATTTGCTTAGATGCATCTATCCGCTGTCTGTATCTGTAATTTTCAACGTAATTTAAGACAAAAAGTGACAAAAAATTATAACAAAGGCGATACATAATCCGTCGATTGTCACGGATGATTAAAAATACATAAAACAGGGATTGAAAAAGTCTCTTTATCAAATGATAACGATAAAATAAGGAAATACAGTATTTAAATTTATTTCGATCACAATGCAAAAAAAACCAATGCGTAAAGTCAGTGGTTCGAAAATTATAACCAAATTTCACGTGCTCGTTGAATTGCATAATTATTTTGCCGTAAATATAAAATCGGCGGGTGAACGACCTTGAATATTTTTGGCGTAGTAATTTTCGTTCTTATTTTAGAAATAAGCGTAAAATTAGGCGAACGAATTGTTACGTGGTTCAATGCAAAAACGATGTATTCTGAGGCAGCACGCAGCAGACATCGCAACATTTTATTTTATTTTTTATCTAAATGTTCAATGCCGGTCGCCGGAGCTCAGAAAGTATTGACGTCATTCTTTTTTTTTTCGAATTTCAACCTCGAAATATTAAGCAAGTCGAGAGGTATTTTCAAAAGACTCCGATACATATTACGTATAAAAATATACATATTTGCTCGTAACTCTACAAATTATTTTTTACTCGTAATTACGATAATTTTGGTAATATAGTCGTACTCACTGTAATTTTTTTATTATCTGTAGGAATAGCACTGATTATGTACTTTTCTTTCTTCTCTTCTTTAGAGTAACAAAAGTATTTAAATTTCGATAGTTATTATCCAAATTTGAAAACATCGAAAACCCAAAGTATCCAATTTTCTAGCAGTTTAAACTTGCTTTGGTATTTTCTGCTAGCTTTCTTTGCAATTACCTCCAAAAAAGACGTAATCTTGAACCTTAAGGCCAAGACCATTGAGATTTTTGTGTCTACCACATTTCGTATGTTTGCATCTATATATCAAGGCAATGGCAAGGTTATCAACATATATAGGAGAATAGAGGTAGGTGCCTCCAGTACTTGAAGTTATTTTTCAAGATCTCGATGAAAATTTCGGCGAAAGCAGGCGTAATTTTGAGCACCTATAACTAATTATAATAATTAATAAAAGGACGGAAATTGTTGTACACATTTTAATTGATATATTTTTTACCAGTGCAGTTGATTTTCTACGAAGTCTATATGACCTTGAATAATCGAGTAGTTATTTCTATACGGAAGTGATCTTTCACTAATTTTTGTCTTGATGTAGGTAGAGGTACTTGGAAAGATATTGAAGATGTATGAATTTGGTAAAATGTGTACTCAAGAGTGCCATTTAAACGTAATACATCGGAAAATCAATTTCGATGCTGAAATTACGAGAAAGGGAATGTATATAAAAGTAAAAATAATTCGTACAGTATGGTACACTGATGAGTTCGGAAAATGAATACGAATGACGCAATTAATACCGAGCAACCTTTCTCATCGCAGCTTATGAACATAATACGAAAAGAAGAAAAGAAAAAAAAACCAACGTAAGAGGAAAAGATTCGCTAATTTGTGCGCGTTATTCTAAATATAGCAAAAACGTCGACAACGTTGTTAAAATGCGTTCGGCATGACGTTATGAAAAAGCATTTACCTTAGAGACGAAGGTGAGGCAAACAACTGTTATTACGAGTGATCGGCGTATGTGACAGGGACAGCGGCGTGACGGGTTAACCGCGCGCGATCATCAAGAGAGCGGGGAGGGTATTTAATAGTGAAGGTTCTGTTTAACTTCCTGTATCAGCAAGGTCGACACATTCAGTCTGCGTATCGTGATCTTCGGTTGTATGTTAGTATTTACAAACGTTCACACAAACGCAACGATTCTTGTAATTATAACGAAGAAATGTTGGAGTGTGATTCTTCAACGTTGCCGCGGAATTATAGACCAACGACCTTCCTAAACGTTAAAACAGCCAACCTATCCGCACTTTTTTTCAACTATTGCGGGAGCGGCGTTTTTTTTCTTATCGTCGTTATTTGTTGTCAAGGATTTCGTCGAGCGCGAAATCAAGCAGAGACACTTCACTAGTGTTATCTTCGTTTCAAACATTCGATTTTGAACGACGCGACGTCGTATGTACATAATATGTATCTAGGCTATTCACATACATAAAAAACACTGTGGTGGAAGAAACGCTGTATGAAATGTATTCTTCATTTTATATAAATGCGGAAAAAAAATGAACGAGTAGGTGTAAGTACGTGAAAACCGTAACCCCAGAGAAATTGATCGATTGTGATTGATATTCGTACATTGAATACTCATACTGATCGCAAAGGAACCAAAATTCATGTACAATACAAAAACAAACTCATCACTTGGTACTCATTACCTACTTATCATTGAAAAGGCAAATTTTTTGAATGATTTTTTTCTTTCATCTTAAACGTTTCCTCATAACGAAAGTAAAAGATACTACAGAATACTGGTCCACGAACAAAATAAATTGCTTCTTATGGTCATTATTTTTCTCCTGGTGGATTTTTAACCTTGCCATCGAAGCGTTCGGAATATGAATGGCAATGGAACCAAGTTCTTGACAATTACTATTCAATATCAACTCGTTCACTGTCACGGCCTTTGTCTTCAACAAGAACATATATCACTAAAGTATCGACCATCGAAGAAGGTGTGGTTATAATTCAGTCATCTAATTATTTTTACACTATGAACCTCTAAATACTTCATTGGGGATGAGATAGATTAGCCAGAAACTAGATTTTTTTAGTATTGAGTAATCATAATGGAAAAAATAACATTCAATTAACAGATAAACCGTAAAGGGCGATTATTACCCGTCATAATGCAATAATATCGCATCACAGGTCCAATTTTGTGCACTCCTATGAAAAATGTTTTTTCTTAACGAAAATTTTAATTTCGCCGCAAAATCGATCGCGTTTTTAACGTTTAAGTATCTTATGCGTCGTACGATTAAACCAACTCAGCGAAGGTGAAAACAGTAAAATATAATTCTTCCAACAAGTTGAGAAAAGTAGTACGAATATAAATATTACGCAACAAGAGAACAACGTTTAAGATTAGGCCTATAAAGTTTGCGCTATGTTGCTCATGAGTTCTTGGGTATTTTCCTCAATAACTTCCCTTCCTGCCTAATAACTTGTACTTCGGCAAAAGAAAAGGTCGCCGAAGAAACACAACGGTATTTTTCATATAGCGAGGTAATAAGAACGCCTTCAAATAACGCGTTATTCTGTGCAGCAACACATCATCAGAATCCTTGAAAGAGCAATAACCAGGAGCGAAGTTTTTACGTGGGTACTGTAGTCAAAATTTTTAAAACGATGCTCTAATATTATTCCAAAATAATTTTTTTAATTTTAATTTTTTGTTTGTTAGCATCGATACTTGAGTTTTTCTTAATGGTGAAGTGGCTGGTGCAAATACACTTTGGTTCCCCTCCAACCCTCCTTTCACAGTTCTGTACGCTAAATTTAAACTTGTTATTTTTTTATTTTTTTTTTTTCGTCGCTTAATTACAAAATATTTTATGAACCTTTTGATAAAGATAACTGAAAAATGAAAAATAATACTATTCAAGGCAAGGTTACCCTTGTCATTGTGTTATCAAAGAATATCCCTGATTTTAGTGCGCCTAAGAGTAATCTAATCGTTTTTTACGTTTTTAAAAAATGTATTTTTTTTTACTATTTACTCGTTATCGATGCCTATTTACTAACATTACGAGATAGTTTTTCGTAAATAAACTTTAATCATATTCTCAAGCAAGCCTAATAATTTTGTGTATTTCGTTCAATTCTACTATATCATTTCCTAGCATTTAGGTCAAAATAAAAATTATGCGATTGAAATAATAAAATGTTCGTTTGAATGGTGTCATTAAGTTATGTCATAGTGAATGACTCCGTTCAAAAATCCAAGACTACAGTAATTTTAGCCTCAATTGATTTTTTATTTAAATATAGTGGACTTTCTCATTTTTTTCTGTCTTTATTTGCTATACCTACATGCAGGACCGTGCAGAGAAAATCCGGGCCCCGAGGAAAAATTATACAGACCTCCGTCCCTTGAAAAAGCCCGAAATTTTTTCCAAACGCGGGCCCCTAAAAAATCCTTTCCTGGTTGGGCCTGTGTACATGATATAAAAATTCAAAATCATCAAAGTTCTCACCATAAATATTTTCATGTTTCTATTTATCTGGTTTTAAATTAAGCTCGAGGCTCGACTACTTTTTTAAAATCCTTCCTCCCATTTTTTGTGAAATTTGAAAACAGAAAAGTTTGCGATACGTGTTTGCAAATATTTGAACGTTAAGATGAGGTATCGTGTAATTATTATTACCAGGATACAGCAACCTTGAAATAGTTTTTTGTTTCCACTTTCTTTCAATGAAATAACCATTCGCCAACATTGAAAATATTCACATTTCTGTTATGGGTAATGCTTTCTCTCATTCTTTTTTTGCAAACTCAAACAGGTTTTTACTGTTTTTTTCAAAACGTTTGATTAATGATAAAGTCAAACAATTGTCATATGCTTAACTTCAAAGTTACAGCTTATTAATAAGTATTAAATACCTTTAGTATCTAGATTCAATTCCTGTATTTGAAAATTTCATTTTATTGATAAAAATGAAAAATAAACGAAATATGGAATGATGGGTCAAAATTGTTCATTAAATTGGTAAATAAAATAAAACAATTTGATATTCTCCAAAAGTTCTATACAACCAGAGGAAGATCTGTCGAGTGAACAAAATTATGCATCTATGTGAAATAGAAAGTACTGGTAAGTAAGTAAGCACCAAAACTTGATTCGAGTTAATACGTATACATTTATTTCTCACAACCGCCATGTTAATTTTAATCATTATTATTATTCATTATACTAAATAGTAAATCGAGCGAACTGACAACTCTACGTGATTTCGTGATAATTTTGGAAAGCCAAAGCTCCTCATTGGTCGTCGTGCATTATACCACGTTACTAGTCATCTACTACATATTAAACTTCTCTAATTACATAGTAAAGCGAACTTCCTGTTCGATTAAACGAGTATTAAGTATCGGTTGTTTGAAATTCGAAAAAAATTCAAGAAGAAATTACTATCGAATCTGTTTATTTGGCAAGGTTAAAGAAAAAATCGAAAATTTCAGTCAACATGATTCGGCTCCATCGTCAAGACGCTCGGATGATTTATGATATCGCGCAAACGGCACGTTATGACGCTAATGACGTAAACTGTGATGATTATAAATCTGAAAATTTAGTTACTACCGGTCGCATAATTTTTTTCGTTTGGTATACTTAAAACGTTAACCGTTACAGTTTGAGGTACTGGTGGAGGCATATTACATTTACGGACATTATAATGGGTAATACCAGTTAACGGGGAATGTATTTTTCTGAGTGAAAGTTCTGTTTTACTTTCACCCTCGCACCGTTCTGGTTTGTCTGCGTGGTGTAAGTAACGGTTGAAGTGAAAGTGGCCCACCGGATGCGACTACGTTACCGTTTTACAATTTACTCATACAATAACAAATAATTTGCCTGTCTGCTTGGGCTCACCGCACGTTTCGTATACTCCGTTGAAAATGTAATTTCTAACTGTAAAAAAGCGTTTCGTTTACGAAAAGTTTCATTCGAGCTGTGTAACTGTTTTGATGTAGAATCGCGTGACGAGCTGTACGAAAGGAACCAAAGAGGGCGTTCTTCAATTTACGTACGACGTTTTTTTTCATTCGCTTTCGTCGCACTCAATGATGTTCGACTTTAAATTTTATTGCTTTTGTTTTCTTTTTTTTTTGCGCACGAATAGGTATTTTTTAGACTATACGTTGTGATAGTAAATCACGAATCTTTATAAACGTTGTAATTATCGTGATTAATTAGCAGAAAATACCACACGTCCAATTTTCGTCGGATCGAGGGAAGAAATATTTCAATAAAATTCTTCAAATAAAAAAAAACTTTGTTGAAAAATTCTAGTGACGTAATACAAATGTTTCAATTAGTACGAGTAGTTTTTTATCAAACTAAAATTCATGCACTTACGTAACAATATAAACGTATTAAAATGCAAAAGAAAGAAAAAGGTACTTAGATGAATAAGGAGAATAAAAAATTCGTCGGATGATAAGGAATGGTTGCCAACCGTCAAAAAATGTAAAAAATTAGCTTATCTTTAATAAATTATTGTAATAATATAAAGAATATAAATCCACGACTCTAAGCTTTTGAAAATGTCACATGAAAATTTTCGTAGCAATCCAAATTACTCACTATTCGGTTCATTTTTTACCACTTATCAAGATAAAATTAATAATAATTATTTCTTAAATGAAAAAAAAGTTAGCTGAAATGCTAAGTTTCATTTAAACGCCATCATTATTCATGCATTGTAGCTTGATACAAAAAGGAATCAACAAAAGAATAATGACATGAAACGGAAGTTGAATGAATAAAGCCATGGCAGCACGTAAAATTAAAATTTTGGATTTGGGTATGCATAGTTCATTCACAAACGAAGAAAATAATACAATTTTTGTTTAATTATGAGGAAAGGAAAACGCCGATTTGTCATTTAAACATTTTAGAATTCTGAAAATATAGTTTTCTCGTATACTGGGTGCTTTAATGAGAAATTTACTGGAAATAACTTGTGTAGAATTTTATAAATTTGATTACAGCTATGCATTTTTCCAGAAAATTTTTTCATGTACAATTCATCACTCTATGTACACTTGATTTTTTGCAGAACCTTTTCAAAATGCATATTTCTATTTATAAAAAACTGAGTATGTCGGTATATACAATACAAATAGGCATAATTTACACCATTTTACAGGTTGAGTAATAGCATTGGTTGTAGGTAAGAAAATGTTCTAAGTAGAATTGCAGCACACTTCATTTAGTTAGCTTAAATATGTACATCTACATGCACAATAGTCTATATTGGGTCGCCAAGGGATCTTACGTACAAAGGAACCTTCCCAGGTCGCACTCTCAGAATTTGATAAAACTTGGGAGGATCGAAGTTTACATTAAAAGCCAAATTTTTAGCTACCGAATTTCATTGTTCGATTTTTTACGAATTTTTGGATTTTTAGTTCTTCCAAAAAATAGTTTTTTGTCAATACCTGGCCAACTGTTGATCCTATCGAAATTCTGTAAATACATTAACGATAGCAAATTTAATTTCCTACAAGTTGGTATATATATTTTATTTCGTAGCATGCTTCGTTTTTGAGTTATCGAGCAAAAACTTATGGAATCGCATACAACTATTGTCAATAAGTTTTTGCTCGATAACTCAAAAACGAAGCATGCTACGAAATAAAATATATATATCAACTTGTGGGAAATTAAATTTGCTATCGTTAATGTATTTACAGAATTTCGATAGGATCAACGGTTCGTCAAGTATTTACAAAAAATTATTTGGGGGGGGGGAGATAAAAATTCAAAAATTTGTAAAAAGTCGATAAACGAAATTCAAAAGCTAAGAATCTGTCTTTAAAGTTTTTTTGATGTTAATTTCGATCCTGCTAAGTTTCATCGAATTCTGAGAGTGTGACCTAGGAAGGTTTCCTTGTTAGCCTATCTGCAGAGAATTTTTTTTTCATTCAAAGTTGGTAACACTTATTTACTTAAAACAATCAACGTTGCCAATCAAAATTGCCCCCTAAAAAATTTCTGACAGATGAGCTAAAATTTGTTGACCACTTAATATTATATCAAAAATACACATATTATGTATCAACTATGACAAAAACAATGCAGTAATTATACATACCTACTCCCGACAAATCAAATAATCAGAGGTATCAATTGAATCTGTAACAAAAAAAAATTTACTTTTGGCTATTTAACTACATAATTACTTGTTACAAATAAGTACAATATAACTATATGGCCGTCTCTAATTCTGAAATTTTTAGAAACTGTTGTGGTGACTATGAAACAAATTCAACAATGTTCTTAATTGAATCACGTTCATGTATAAAATTTCTTCAAACCAACGAGTGGAAATATCTTCAAAAAATTTTTGGAATTGCTGAAGTATTAAAAAAGAATGCAATAAAAAAACATGAAATTCTTTTAAAAAATTTTCGTTCACAAAATAAAATGATTTCTCAAAATCGTTTACGAGCACATATACCAGGTGTTCAAATAATCTCGGCCTACCTGCTGAGAATTTTGGTGTACCAACATCACTTGGACGTCCGGTATTTAATTTTGCTTCCAGAAAAATAAATAAAAAACACTTAATTTTCTTCTTTTGCCGTCGTCGACTAGAAAATGTTTTCTTTGAAAAAATATCATTACAAGATTTCATTGAAAGATTTGAAGGCTAAGGTAAATCACTATACGCAATACAACGTGAAGCTCTTTCGTTTAATTACCTATTCTCTAAGCACAGAATTTTTTTCCTCGTTCGAGTAATCCCAACTACAGATACATATGGTATACGTAAAGATCAGTTAGATATCTATTGTTACCTTTCAATTCATCATCATCGTTAATTACTATAATTTAATTTTTAACGCCATAAAACCATTCTTCTATGTATTATACAACCAAGGAAAATTTTAAATTTATGTTAACGCGGTAAGATTCCTTAGAGCACGCGACAGTAAAATGAAAAAAGTAAAATAAAATGAAAATTCAAAAAACCAGGATAATTTTTCGGGATATAGAGGAGCTGTCAAGCTTGCGGTGGTTTAAAAATTCAACCTGGAATTGAAATTCGGCACACGAAAAACTTTGAGAACCTCCTTATTCCGGGACATTGCATTGGCCTTGCTCACGCGATAATCTAGTTTTAATGCACTTAATTGCATCACTAGCACGCCATCGTGTTATCGGTACAGCTATAACGCGGCAAGAAAAATGCATTAAATCGCCTTGAACGTTGCACTCTATGTCACTGGGACTTGGCGATTCTTTGCCGCGTGTATGCGTCGCGTAGTATCGCCTTTTGGATGCATTATACTACTATATACGCTACATACACCATCCTCCTATCCGTGTTTTTTTCTACTTCCTACTCGTCGCCAGAAGAATTTATAGTTTATCTTGGCGTGTTTTATCCGACGAGGTTTTAATATTTCGTGATAAATTTTCATAAAATTTCTCAAGTTGGTTTTACATAACGTTGATATCTGATGGATGTATTTTATTGTACAGCGTACCGCTTGTGTTAATTTTTATATTTAATATGGGGCAGTTATTAAAAGTAACTTTATACCTAATATCCCTCGAGTAAATCAGATTGTATGTTTTTATAAAATAGTGGTTTATAAGGTCAAGAAAAATTATGTTTCGTCTCCCTTCAACAAGGAAGTAATGCATGTAGGTAAATCCCAAAATATATATATTTATATTACCAACATAATATTATTTCATTAAGTACATGATTTTTATTTTTATAAATAACTTAATAAAAATTCATAGCCTAATTTTTTATCCACGGTATAAATTTTTTATTTTTAAAACGCCACATAGGCGTCAAATGTTTCGCACAGAAATCGAGTTTCACTCATGAAAACATTCTTAGAATTAAAATTATATCGTTAAATTCTAATACCTACGTCATTGAATTTCGACTTGATTGATTAAACGCTCATGACGGCATTTTCAACGAACCATGCAGCAAGTACCTTGGAATGAAATAACCGATTTCTCAAATTCTTTTATTGAAACTACATATAGACAATAATTGAAACATGAAAATAGAATATGTTCAATGTCAACGAAAACATATTGCAGTAAAATTTATCAATCATGAGAAGTTAGCTGAAGCTACGACGATGTCTCAGAAATACTACCGTATCATGAATATTATTTCACAGAAAGAAGGAAAATTTTTTGTAACAGGTAACTCCATGTTATTAAAATAATATTTCGACAAGTTTCGTCCATCACCCTACCGACTCGACTTGCAAACTCAATTCAACTTTTTTTATAATTAAAAATTACTAAAAAGTTCAACAGTTTTTTAATCATCTTTATTGTTTGGTAAATATTCGTGTTTACTGTGTTGCACATTGAAGCAGATAAATACAGAAAACAAGATGGTTCATCGTGGACACGTGGATTGGAAAAAAATAAAATAATCATGATAAAAGCATGCGTCTTGTTAACGCGGATAAGCGATGACGGTGACGACACGCGTTCGTATGCTTCATCATTAATGAACAGACGTTCGTAAATACACGAGACATGATCTTTTTTTACATTGTCTTAAAAGTTAAAAGTAAAAGTTTTTTCACTTAAAATTGGAAAGAATAAGAGAATAGTCGCCGTTTATTTTGATATAATAAAAGCATCCTCAGAATTCACTAATTATACGTAATTTTTTCTCACATAGAAAATGGAAAAATAAAATAAATTTAATAACAATTTAGAAGAAAATAATCATGCATTGAGATTTAAAAAAAAGGTTTTGAAGGTTAACAATCATATTGCAGCACCAAACCTGTCCTTCTACACTTTGGTAACACCATCTACGTGGATTAATTAAGTAATATTTATTATTGTTTTAAAATCATTAAATTTTTTAATTATTGAAAAGCGGCGTAGATCTAATTTTCATATTTTCAATTTCCTTGTTACGTTCATTGCCTATTTTTTCTATTTATTTTCATTTCTAGGACATTGCAAACTGCTTCCAATTAGCGTTCTTCGAAATATATCCGAATTTCGTAATAACGTCGAAAATAAACAGCGGAATCTGTTCTCAAAAAATTAGCTTGCAGAATTGTGTTTTAGTTTTTTGAAGAAAGAAACCCTAATAAGTTTGCGTTATAAACCACTGGTACGTTTAACAATTGCTTATGTTTTTAAAGATCCAAAATATAATTTATTAAAGCTACAAGGATATTAATTAATAATTAACGTTATTAATCTTGCCAAAATATAAACAATCGAAAAACTCTGTTGAAAAAACATGTAAGGATTAAGGGTGGTTTTTCTAACGTGGTGAAAATTGAAAGGTTCACCTACGCGAATGAAAAATATATTCGTAAAACCATCGAAAAAAATACCAACAAGGTGTTTTATGATTCTAGCACATGTTGATAGGTAAAAAATAAATTAAAAATTCAACTCATTTATGCAATACTACCTTCATTTCAGCTCATCATTACGTATTGGGTCATTGAACTCTGATCTAATTTCTCAACACAAAAGATTCCAAACGAATGTATTCAAACAAAAAAATTGATAATTTTTTGCGAAGGAACTGATAAAAACCATTATATCAGTGAAAATTACCATCTATATATTTTTTTCTAATCAAATCTAGAATTTCAATATTTGTTATATTATACAGAAGTCAACGATTGTAACTAGGCAACCGTATCAAGGGGTTGATGGACGACCTTGTGTTTCACGGCATTTACCAAATAGTAGTTTTACGAGACGTATCCTTCGTACTGTTTACATTTTGGGGCAATGACATCGGAAGCACGTTTGGGCGTTCTCAACTGCTACGTATTAGATAACAAATTTTTAATCTTTCGTTTTCGCATAACTTTTTAAATTTCTAAAAGGAAAAAAATGTGAAACAATTTTGCCAAGGTTTTACCTACGAGTACGTAATAAGATCTGAAATATGATTTGAGAGTAGAGAACAATTTTTTTTCAATATTTAAGACTTACGTAGAATAAATTATAAATATTTGATCTATGTATAGCGATTAAATCTGAAGCTAAATTTATAATTAATATTTTTTTACAGCATTAAAATTTCTATACCTAGTACCTACCTAATTAATCTTTAAAAGTTGGAACTTTTTAAAAATTCTGTATTCTTGACACCAGCTGCTTACAATACACATAAAAATACACCTAGATCTGTATAATATATGACTTACAAATATTATTTGAAAAATTTCGAATTTTTCCCGGAAGAAATAAGTTTATTTAAATTTGAAACACGTACTAAAAATATTTTCATTTGGATGCAACGTTTTTTTTATAACCGGTTCTGAGATGTCATTGAGAATATTAGAATGTGATGGTTAATTTATCGTTTAATTTGATGATTTATTAGAATTTCGATTATCTGTTCATCAAAAAAATGCAATTTGTAATCAACCGATCGAAATATTACGTACACAATTGCTTTGGTTTATTCTCAAGCCTTAATTAGAAGGTATGCGGTATAGATGATAGAAACTAGGTAGTCAGGTGAATTGTATAGGTAATAGGTATGAATTATAGCATACTTCAACAACTTTTTTTCAACTCTTCTATCGTCACAAACTTACTTTTATTTTACTTCCTGTTTTAAATCTTGGAATTTGCCTATTATTTTTCCAATCCCAAGAAGTATTGTAATCATAATCATAATTGACTTGGTCATTGGAAATCGGCCAGAGTTTTGAATATTGAAAATAAATTATGTGCTTAGTACATAGGTATTTAGCATGTTAATAAATTAGCAGCGAAAAGGTGGTTACTGCTGTTATTCGAGAACGTGAGCAAAAAAATTTGTATTCATTTTCCCTTACAATTTACCACTACATGTTCCCTATTTATCTATTCATCTATTTATATTTTTAATAGGTCTACTGACATGAAAAGCAGAACCTTCTGAATAGTAAACATCATTCGGTGCGAGATAAAATAGAGAAATCAATTCGAGTAATTTTTCAAATTATACTTTTCTGCATATCTAACCATTCGTAGGAGCTTATTTTCATCCAGTGCAAAAGAAATACCATCCACTTGGGTTAATATGTTGTTTTAATTTCGTTCAAGAACTGAATTCCAGGAAACTGTCGACTATACCTACCTACCTACCTACAAATTGTAGGCATTGGAGTCATTACACAAATCACTTACTTTGAAATGTTATTTTACAAAATGCAGTTTTTTTGTGAACCCTCTTTTTCAAAACATTGCATTTTCAACTACAAAACAACCTAAAAAACTTGTAAAACGTCGAAGGATGGACTTTTTGTTGAGAAAAATATCTGTTATCATTAAAAGAAGTACCTACTCGTATTATTACATAAATAACAGATTTATCCAACCACTGCTGATTTTAATTGTTTTGTGCATCATGCATGTAATATGTATGATATAGAATTGATAGGATAATACTAACACCATTCAAGTAGTACCCGTGACGTATGCGTAATAATGCCCCTGATCTGTGTGACATGGTTATTCTTAGAAATACTTCCAATTGCCAGGTAGGTATATTACTGCAAAAGCACTACACCGTTTTCCAACCTTCAACACCGCATTTTTGTGGCCTGTTGACCCATATTGCCTTCAACATAGTTAAAAAGACTTTTTTTCGCTTAAAAATAGCGATTCAATTCGAAAAACAAACCAAATACTTTAAATTCATAAAAACAAGATTGAACAGTGTGAATTTTAGAAACCGTTTAAGGGATTACTCGTATTAGATAGTATACGAAAGTGTTAAAATTGTGTCACGAAAGAACATGAATTTACTATCACCAAGGAATTACAAAATAACTACATTTTGTTAAATTTTCTATGAGAATGAAGATACTTTTTCTTGCTATTTATCGTATTTCGCTATGTACGTCTACGTACATGTCTATAAAATACGTGTCTCGTGAATGAAACGTGTTGTCAGATGTTAAGTTCTTTTGCGCTAAAATTCCATGTTTTTAGAGTGTATCAATAAAAATACGTTAAAGCATTTATCTGAAAATTTTACGTCTTGAAGTAAAAATTTCTAATGTACAATGACCGGAAAATAATTACGATGATGCGACATCGTTTTAATATTAAAATTTAAATAATTTTACCCGAGTACTCGTATTTCTTGGAACGAAATTCAAGTTAAAATGTAATAAAATAAATCAATTGTAATTTTCAACGAAGTGTACACATAAATAAATTGTTTCGATCTTAAAATACTCAATTTGAAATTATAAATTGATAGGCAGGTATGAAATTTGAATAAATTACATGTAGTTAATGTTTTGCGAATTTTTATTCAAAAATTTTTCTGATAAGGAATATAACGATGACCAAAGCCTAGTAGGCCATCGGCTTATAAAATTTGTTCGCAACTTTAATAAACGAGAAATTCGTATATCAGACGATGAATGTGACTACGCGCTCGCCATATCTCACCTTGGAACAGAAGATAACATGAAATTATTAGTAACTTAATGATAAACATCGAGTAGAAATGCGTACACACTTTCCTATAATTTGTATGATATTTATCGTATTCTTCACCAATTTAAAATTTTTTCCTCTTTAATACATTGTAAACTTGTCGTTACCGGCAGAAAAAGGAACATATTCGTACTTTATTGGATTCCAAATTTATCAAGTCAAACTGCCAATCTGCTAGTACCAAGTTTCTTAGTACTTCTACTTGCATATATGTACATAGTACGTATTTAAATTGGTTTTAATTATTTTCATCTTACGATTAATAATTAAAGTTTAATGGGTGGCATTTCCGAATCATTAAATTGAGATGATACATGCGATAGGCATGGTCAGGTTTATTACGTTACAGCAACATTACATAAAATTGAATTCAGTTGAAAAAGCCATCGATAATTGGTTACGTCTACGAACATGATAATTATTACAATAACATTTTATAAATTCTCGCTTTAAATTTCCCTTCATTACATTTCCTAACGGTGATAATCATGATGAAAATGAAATTTTATAGAAAAAATCAAAATTGTTCATAGATTTACCTCGTATCTTAAAATCTTGCATTCACTATTTTAGTTTTCAGATCACTAATTCTTTCTATGCTCAAAATTACTAATTGCATGCAAAAAAATTCCCAAAAATGATGAAATTTGCAAATTTTGTAAAAAATTATCAAAACTTGCTTCCAATTTTTTTTAATTTTAAAATTTTTTTCAAAAATTTAAATAGATACTTTATGTTTAAAAAAAATCAAAAATCCTTCTAAAAAAAAATTGGCACCGGTTCTGGTGACTTTCATTGAAGGTATCTAAATACCTACTAATAGATTATAGACAAGAAAATTACGTTAATGGAGGGTAAACATAAAATGAAATAAACTCAGATTATACTCGTATTTATTGCAGATCTGCGCCAAATTTATGTATTGTTTAAAACGAAAGACTACGTGTCCGGTTAGAAGACAAAAAAGACATTGAATTTAAAAAAAATAAATAAATAAAATGGAATTTTCTTTATTGTGTAGGTTAGTAACACTACACAATTATACATATGTATACAATGAAGAGGTAATTTTTCAAATAGAATATTTGGAATGTGAACAAACTTTAAAATAAGATTTAGTATTAAGTACTTGCCAACTGAACATATCATATAGGGTGTTCCGCAACGGCTAGACGGTGACATTTTGGCGACATGTTAACGCGTATATTTAGTTAAATAAGAATAAAAAAAATAATAAAAGAAGTTTACTTGTTTTATGTATTATTCATTTTAATATTTATGATACGAAGGTAGTCTACTATAGATAAATAACGATTCAAGTATGACATTTAGAGCATTTTTCATGTTTTTAAAAGGATGGTTTCGCGATGCAGTTGATGTATACGATCGCTCCTAGATAAATATCTGCAATCAATGTTACTCTCAAAGCCAACATGTTTTTTTGCGGTACTTTTGCAATATTTTTGGTGGTAATAGTTCTGAAATTACTAAACTCGAAGAATTGAGAGAAAAACTCAAAAACCCGAACCTCTGAAGAAATTAGGTCATGACCACGACATTGTATCCTTGACCAATCAGTGAAGCTTTTAACAAACTACCGCAATTAATTTCATTTTCTGTTCGATTACACCTACCGTAGTGTTCAATGAACTCATTGGCACATCATTTGGCTATGTCAGTTCTTACCGGTTGCGTATTTACGGTTACTTCACGAATAATTGGTTTAAATCCTTATTCAGTGCAATTCACTTTTTTTTCGAGTAAAAACCCATTTCCCTATCGACTACCCTTTGACCCAGAAATTCAATTCAGGCGTGAATATATTCCAAGAAATAACTTATTAACTTATATCCCAGCAAAAAATTGAAAATTTACCAATAGCGGAAAAAAAAGTTCTTAGCTAAACACCCACCGTTTGAAAATTTTCCACAAGAAAATTTAAATCTGTATGAGTATGATAAAAATTCCTGAAATGGCGATGTTTTGATTACGAGGTTAAGGTAAATAATAATAACCGAAGCGAAATGAAAATCCTCCTTCATATAAAATATAATGACGATAGGTAAATTTAACCAAGTCTTTTTGGGTACCCTGGACCATCCAATTCGAAATTTTAAATTTAAATTTTTCGTAATATATTGTTGTGGAAAAAATAATGAAAATAAAATCGATCTCTGTACGTTTTAACTACGCTCCCAGGCAGATCGAAATACCTCACCTCGTAGCAATGCCTACTTCCATTCTTCGCTTTCAACAGCAATCAAATGAATCGTAATTTAACATTAAACCAGGAAATCGTCTCTTTTCATACTTCAATGAATTCAAGACTATTTTTTTTTATAAGTAAGAAACACGAGTTCAAAAATAAATTTAAGTAGACCTACCATCCTACCAATTTTTGAATCTTTGAAAATAAACATAAAATAAAGAATCTACATAAAAACGTACTTTATCGAAAATGCTACTTCATAATGAATTGAATTTCTTTCATTATGCGATCACTTTATCTTTTAATGAGAAATTAATAATTAAATACAATTTTAAATTTTCAAATAAAAATATTTCTATTGTAAATGCAGAACAGATTACCTAAAAAAAACTAGCATTCAATGTGATAATTAATTTCGAAGCTATGCAAATAACTCTCTTGAATTATTTTACGTAATCGATGACCACCACAATGAGCATTATTTTCTCGGAAAAATACCATTCTGATTATGACAAACTACAAAGTATATAAGTATCACCGAAGAGTAGATATAATTAAAAGTTAGTTGATGAAGCAAATATCGAAAGGAAATGAGCAAGCGAATTTGAAAACATTCTCTTTACCGCGTAAGTACCTCGTCTTTTAGACAGAAAATTGTTAAGGAAGCATGAATGTAAAGAAGACATGTTTTGACATTCTTCGTGAATTTTTTCTGCAGTCATGCCGATGATTTCGTTCAGCTGAAAAAGCACAGCGATTCTAAACCCTACATGAACAATTGTCATGAAATTTAATTCTACTGCTGTGCGATTACATTGACACATGCTGCATATTTAATAGATAAAAATGTAGGTGGTGTTTTCACTCTCAACGCTAACGTTCATGGTCATTTTAATGAATCATCTTTGGCTTTCTAATGCGCTCAACATATTATTTTAATCACCATCGAAAAAGATTACGCTTGATAAAAAATAAATTGATAAAGTTGTGTCGGTTGAAATGTACAAAAATAACTTTGGCGGTAACTCGAAACATAAAGCTGCAGGTTAACGCGATCTTTCACCTTTACTATAAGACCAGAGTAAAATTAAATTTGTAAATCGAAAAATCAAGCATCGTATTTTCAAAAATTACATATGTACATAGATTTGTTTCAAAAGCAGGGTCGTGTGGAGAAAATCCGGGCCCTGGGGAAAAATTATACGTACTTCCTCCCCTTGAAAAACCCCGTTATTTTTTACAGGGGCTAAAAACGCACGCGAACCCCTAAAAAAATTCAGGCCCGGAGGAAAACCCCCTTTCTCGTACTGGTTGAGCCAGTTCAAAGGATAAGGGAGAGGTGAAAAATTAAAATTAGTTTTACAAAAAAATAAACGATAAATAAGTTCGAACGAACGGGATATTGACGCAATATTTGAATAAGTACTTTTTTCAAGTACTTTTTTATTTCCAGCTCGTGTCAACAGGGTTCATACTCTTGTCGTTTCTATGGCTGCATCGTTATTCATTCATACTTATTCTACGAAATTTTCGCGATAGTGATGAAAAAATCGCAAATTAATTATTTGCGGAAACAATGTCAATCGTGATATGATAAACTATTTGATAACAATGTACATAACACAAAAAAAGTGTTCAAGTTTTTAAAAGTGAACGTTAGTTTAGTAGCGATCATTGCGGTAGCGCTTGTCCATTCTTTATATGTACTTAAATGATCAGTTGCTTATCTTAGAAAAGATTTTGCTTTTATTGCGCGCAATGTATGCATAAGAATTCAAGTGTGATGCATGTAACGAAAGTATCAAGGAATTTGTACGTTTTTTCTTCTGTTTTATATTCACAAGCAAATCATTTTCGTTATTCACCATTATACGATATTACACTGTCTTACATATATTTGATACAGTTTTTTTTTATTAATAATCGTTTTACTTAATAACATTGCATCACGATAGATCACGATACGTTGTTTATTCAAACTATTTATCTCATTTCATTTATTTACATTAAGGTGAATAACATTTTTATTATAATGTATGGCAGTAATGGTTCGAAACGCGAAATTTTCCATTTTCTATTTATTACTTATGCAGTTTCTAAAATACGAAATTTTCATCTTGCAAATGGGTCGTTATAAATTTGTATTGATACATTGTCCAACTGAAATGGAAATATAAAATATCTAACGAATATAAAAATTGATAGATGGATGTAATATAAGATGGTAGAAACATTCGTGGTTTGATAGTTTTCCCTAGTTTTTCTATTTGAAAATGCGAAACATTACTTTTCAAGCAAATACGAGTATTCTATCTCGAGAATCAAAGCGCGAATATCGATATGTGAATAATGATTGTATTACTTTATACGTGGCTGTGTGTTGTGTTTCCTATTATTCAAACGCATTCAATTACTATAAATGCCAGTAAAAGATGAAAAGATTTTAAAAGTGAGTTTATAAAGAACCAAATACCTATTACCTAAACATTACACATAACGGGAGATATATAGGTAATAGGTATAAAAAGGAATTTCCACTGTAAAGTACACCTAGCTAGTTGCTGTATCTGCATACAAGCTGCAATACGACGGTCATGAAACCCTATAATACATAAGTACGTAATACGAATACGTGTACAAAAGCAATAAATTCCTAATAATTCATTAGTTGATAAATTACTGGAAATGCCAATTATTAGCGAATAACTTTTTATTAATTGGCAACGCGAATTAAATTATTAAAGAAAAAAACATAGGTACATGAGCAACTGTACAGTGAGAAAATTCCACAACAGCATCGTGCATGAATACAGCGAAATAGATGAAAAATTGACCATTTCTTACCTCAATTTAAAATACCGATGTGCTTGAGTCGAAAAAACAGATACTTTGAACGATCTCCAATTTATATGCCATTTGCAAATTCTGTATGTAAACTTTCCTGTAACAAATAAACGAAATAGAAATTTTACTAAAATTTCATATCTGTTAAGTTTAGGTACCTTTCTGATACGCAGATCATTTATAACAGTAATTAATGTTATACGTCAACTTTGGGAAAGATTGTTAAAAAATGACAGGTTCCAAAAGTAGTAACACGAGTAATTTGGGAAACGATGCTTGTGGGAAACAGAACCACACTGGAAGTAGGTATATGTGCCTATCTAGTAATACCTCGCAAAGTAGTCCCTTTCAAAGTGATATCCATTTCCCATTCATGTATTCAGGCCCAACCGGAAAGGGGAAAATGGGGTTTTGCCTAGGCTCGGATGTTTTTAGGGGCTCGCTTGCATTTTAAGCCGCTTTAAGAAATAAGGAGCCTATAAAAAGTCACTGTTGTTTTTGTTTCAATTTTGAAAATTAATTAATTCATTTCGAGATTTCAGCGAATAATGTAATAATTCAACGTATTTCAAATTATTACTTACATATGTATATTAAACGAATTTTCATAATTCAAGTGAACCACCGCAATTAAAAATAACCTCAATTTGGAACAGAATTCGGAATCAGCGCCACCTCACTCGAAGCAAGATTATCTTCATTGATTAATTATCGTGTTACAATAATGCAACGAAACGATTGCCGGTATATACGGTCAGAAAGAATTGCAGTGGTAGCTCTGCTACATCTTATGAATACACTATTTACAACGAACAAGGTTAACTCGTAGTAAATGTTAAGGTTGATAAATTGACCTTAATGTACCAGCAGATAGTGTGGATAGCTACTATACACGTTTCTTAAAAAAAAAAAACCTTCGAAACTACTCATTAGTGTTAAGTCTAAGGTCAGTAATTCGGCATTTGTTATGCCGGTTAACACGAAAAAATTGATACGAAAGTAACGAAAGAGAACAATTTTCAATTTGATGTAATATACTTTAAAAGACATAAAAAAATTGTTGACAATATACAAAAAAATATAAGGTGAAAATTTCAACCAATTTATACGTAATTTTATGTTTTTCAGTAAGGAAAACCTCATTTAAGGATTGACACCGGGTTTATTTACGTATTATATTATTTTTTGAAAATCATTAAGTAATTGGAGGACCGAGTACATTTCATTATCCTTTAACATTTCACTAAAAGCAAAATTTTCCTTTCAGTTTTATGAGTCTACAGAGAATTTTGCTTCATCTTCATTATAAAATATTTATATTTAAGAAAAAAACAATTTTACGGTGGTGTAAAAATAATCAAGGTTTTTCAATTCGAAAAATTTTACATAGGTAAGTCTATTCCTTGAAAATAATTTTAACCCCGTTGGAACGAATTTTAATGGCAGAGGTGTACTTATAAAAAAATATTGTCTGGATGGTAACGTGAAAGCCTTCACCTAATGTAATTCCAGACGTACCTATTACCTACCTTACTCTACTACACTTGTGACCATAATAAATCTACGGACGGTCAGCATGTTGTTAATAATACAAACAAGTTCGCATTTTCGTAAATAACCAATAAAAAAAATGAATTTCATTGACTCTAAATAATTTCTATTCAACATGCATTCAAGGTTATACTTATTTTAAAAATAATAAAACGATGCATGATTTGGTTATATACGTAGATTCATTATTTCCGTATTTGTGCACCTTAGTGTATCTACCCTATGCCTGTGGAGTTCGATTGATCGGTTGTAATCATGTTTTGTAACGACATAAAGCACAAACATATTCAATACCTCTGAAAAAAATTTAATCTAGTACACAAAATCCTCTAACGCCAATCGCGTCGTTGTGAGCATACACTTACATGAATTTCACTGATTGTCATAATCACTTTTTGTTGACTAATTCGATAATTTGAACCGTTCAATAATTCGTTCTTGTATTGTACTTTTGACCACTCACCGCCTCATCGTTTGATTTTGTGATCACAAAGTATTATGTCTAATAATCTGATTCCATCGTTATTTAAGATTACGTTATGCCACCAATTTTCAATTAGGTAGGTATCAGATAGCTAAATAGGTAGAAGTTACCTAATAACATTATTTTTATTAAATTTACTTTTATCTTTTTAAATTTATATTTTTTAATAATTTTTTCATTTATAACTAGGTATATTACAAGTTTTTTCCCCATTAATAATTGATTTATTTTACGAATACTTTTTGAAATATTATTCTTATACTACCTACCTAGCTAGTTAGCTACCTATCTAATAATATAATTATTTCGAATGACGTCATAGAAAGGACTCCGAGCAAGAAAAATTTAAGCTCGGGCCAATTTTACGAAAAAATTCAAACAAAAAAGTGAATGAATGACATTTTTTTGTATTTTTTCGAAAAGGTATTTTTGAATTTCTCCACACCCCAAATTGATGCGGTTTGAAAGAAAAAGCACTGAACATTCGAAAAACAATGGCCGTGATAAATGCTGTAATAAAGTGGAAAACATTTCTTATGCTTTGAATTTTCAAGGGTTTTTGAACTGTAAAAGCTCGTTAGAGTCAAGCTTCCAAATTATAAAACAATTGAAGTTTTTATTTTCTTCTACATTTTAACATAATTTGCTTTGGTAAATTTAACAAATAATCCGCTGAGATAATTTTCGTAAATTTATTAAATGAGCGTTATATGTACTAGAAATATTATGTTTGGCACTTCGTCATCGACTAAAGTTCATTATTACTATGTAAACTTAGTATTGGTACGTTGTATTTCATAGTATTTATTCAAAGTATTTCGTGTCAGAAGAACCAAAATATGAAAACACTGTTTATAGTTGACAACTTTTTTAAATTAGGTAAAACGAAAGTAAAATTAATAAAAAGATTTCGACGTCAAGTATTTAATATGCACAAGTTTTCGATACATTCCGAATTTTTTGAATCCAAAAAAATTATCTCACCGTATAATAAGTTACAAGTCTATCTGAATTTTTCAACAAGTGATCCAAAAAATTAATAATACCGTGTAACACACCTCCAACAAAAATACAAGTTCACGGATTACCGAACAAATCAAACCAAAATAACCAACATGAATGGATCGTACGAAAAAGGCCATGAACCTGCGATGGCTCGTTGATTATCATGAACCGTTATGTACAAAAGTGGGAAACAATCATAAATATTAGCGTTTAAAATTGTTTTTTGTTTCGCCACATTATGCAAAGAAAAAAAAATTAAATAAACGCAGTCCATACATTAAAAATTACTGTTACCAAGTGAATACTGCGCCTGCTAACGAAAGAGAAGTGACCTGCTCAATCATACGAAAAACTGTAAAAATAGGAGAAAATAATCGTACCGCTTGTTATCACCAGGAAACAAAGAGAGGTGAATTTACACAAAGCGTGCTTGGTAATATATTGAGATAAAAATGGTGATCCAGACCTTGCTATAAGGCTAACCTTCAATCGAAGGCTGTGGACAGTGTTATGTGCGAATACAAGGTCTCCAATAACATTTCTCATTATTTAAATATGTTTCATGTAAATGTGCGTATGAATGTTTATATAATTCTCTGCATTACGTGCAGTATATTTACGCATAGATATACTAAGAAAAATAATGTGCACTTTTACCTGAAATTGGGGGGAAAAAATTTTTTAATATGCCTAATACAATGATTCAGCAGTCAGTCATCTGAATCTTATGGAGCCTTTTAATTCTTACCATGTACATCTATGTTAGATACATTATTGAAACATCTTCGAGTACAACTTTTCATCAATTTTTTTATTTTTTGTCGTCGTTCACAAAACAAGGTTATTAATCAACTTTCACGTAGTAAAACGCTCAAAAATACGCTGAGTACTCATCAAGTTGGTAATGCGGAAGAAACGTTCACTTTTTTTTATTTATTTATTTTTCCAATTTAACAAGAACGTAAAATTAAAGAACGTTTTAAACTTTTCGTTTGATAAAAATTTTCTAGTAAAGAAGAATTTTCGTTTTCTTTTTTCTTGATATACAATTTTTATGACCTTATAATTTATCAAACGTAATACATAATTATTTTTTTATTAAATCTAACATTGCAAACTCATATAACCTCCTACCTCAAGTGAAAATTATAGGCCTATGTGGTAACTTCTTCACATGTTCAAGTACCTTAGCAACATATTTAACAACTTCCGTAAGAGGGGAAATTGCTTTCATTACTCATAGTTGTTTCCTTCATAATATCTGCTTAATAAAAGATACTGAGCTTCATAAATTTCTGAGATTTTTGGTTTGAAAATTTTTAGCTCAAATTTATATGCGTCAATTATCTTGTTTGTTAAGAATTGTGAAAAAAATTGTTTAGTGAAAATGAGAGCAATAATAATTTTTTAAAATAAAATACATCTAGGTACTTACTCCAAGGAGGCTTTTTTTGAGAATAAAACTCTGTATTTATGATTAGGTATAATGTAACGCTTTCGTATCCGATTTGTAAAAAGTCAAAATGCACAAATTAATTTAAAAAAAATCTTTTTTACTTTAAAACGTATCGTTCATTAGTAGAAATGCGAAATACTGATAATGATTTTCCATCATAATTGAAGTGTCGCCGCTTCTTTATCTAAATTTGTCGATAGTTGAACTTCGAATAGGTACCTCGAGTAACACCGTTTTGTTAATGTTCAATGCTTCAAATGTTTATTTTTTGAACTGAAATGCGAACGGTAAGCTAAGTATAATAATTCAAATCACTTCAAATTGTTGTACCTACATAGAAAGCGACACTTTAGAAAAATTTCAAAATGAGTTTTGAATAGATAAAGATTAAAAATACACGTTGATGAAAATTCGTTGAATGTGAGAGAGAAAAAAACTGTGAATTACATTACAATTTTTTATCCCTTTTTTCAACATGTGCTGCTCATATTCACTAATTCAGAAAAATTCATGTTTCCTTAAATTTTGTTTTTTTTTTACAACTTAAAAACGAGTGGAGTAATGAACTAACAACTCCAAGTAAATTATTCAAAGCGACGAAACATGTTAAATGTCTGCGTTTGATTTGTATCTATCAATTTGCCACTTAATAACTAAGTACTTTTGATCTATTACTCGTTGAATCAGAATCCGGTTTCGGGGGTTGTATTCAATGTGGACCACTCTATCGATAAAACTTAAAAATTATCGTACGATGAATTTTCCCTGAGATGGGTACATTTCTATTTCCATTGTCAATAATCAATAATTAAATAAAGAAATAAAAATCCTTATAAGGTATCCAACTATCGATTTTGTTACGTTTATGGAAAAATCAAATATTGACTTTTATCACCATGATACATGAATAATCTTATTTAATTCTGTCACATTTTGATATTTGTTTACACTTGGTATCAATAGGAAGAACTTTGTTCTTAACTTTCTTTTGTTTGATCAAATCTATGTGAAAATCTTCCAATCATCGCATAGAGAATTGAGATAGAGTGAGTTGTGGTAAATATAATAGGTTAAGTTTCATTGTTGCATTTACTATCATTTATAAAAATCAATATTTAGATAAGATGAAACTTCGTTCTTTCAGACCTTTGATGTTGACAAATGAAAATTCAGACTAAATTACATTTAATCAAAATATTTTAATAAATTTTCCATTATTCGTAGCAGTATTATTTGGAAAAATGGTGAAACTAGAATACGTTCTTTATCACGGTTGCATCCCTTTTTCCATTATACGTAAGCCACAAATTTTTCGAAAAATTAATCACAAGTATACTTATAAGCCTCTCATCACTTTCAGTTTTTTTTAAACAAAATATTACTCGATATATGTATCAAACAAAATTAAACTCCGCCCAAAGTATCTTAATATTATTTGCAAATTATGGAGTTAATCAGGAATGTTGCATACGAGTATCCTATTTACAACACATGAAGTCTGAACTCGAAGGTATTTAATGAATGACGCATCACATATCGTATGATTTTTCTTCGAATTTGAATTGAATGAAATTTCAGGCTAATGAGTACTATTTTTAAATATGTAGGTACCATTATTTGGAATTTTCTCAACTCATTACAATATGTTTAAAAATCAAAAATAGTAACAAAATATGAAGCATTTTCAAAAAACTATGTTTTTAATAGAATGGAAAATATTTATTTACATCTAAAAATGAATGCTTCAATTTGAAGCATTAAGTTTTATTCTAATATTTTGTGAGAATATACGTGGTAAAATGGTTGAAAAAAACAATGGCTACTTATTAGTGAAAAATATTTAAGTTAAAGGAAAAATATATGTTAAGGAAGGTTATCAAACGACACACGAATTAATCATTATTAAGTATAAATTACGTTGTCGGATAATAAATCGTCAAATTTCTACATTTAAAGTTTTTAAAAGTAAAAATTCAATATCTAACCCACTCAGGTTGTTTCAAAGTACGAGCTACATAAAGTGAAAGGGAATATCTTTATATATAGCAAATACCAATTAGTGCATTGTCATAATCAAATGCAGCAAAGTGTCTGATGAAAAAAAAAACACTTTGAGACGTTCTACTGACCTTCTGTAGATTAATAGGTTACAAATGGCCACAGGTGTTATTTAACAAAAAACTTTCAGTCATCCGTTACCACGTTTGAATTCACCAACTCCTTCACTCTTATTTATTTTCTGATACCTGTACATTTGCAACGTAGGGGTTCAAAAACTAACGAATAAATCTAAAAAATTACTTTTTATTATCGTTCGTTAAGCAGGAGAATAAAACTGAAGTGGTTTCAGTTTTCGAAAGAACGCAGAAATTTTAACGTAAAATGATGAATAATGTGTCAAAATTTTCCTTATGATGATACGTGGTATCTACTATCTAGGTGCCACTTATGCTAATTCTAGATAAAATTTTAATAAAAAAAGTTCCCGTCCTTTTATATTCACTGAGTATTTAAGCTTTTGGATAACTCTGGCATGGCTTAATCACATCAATCAACCACGTGAAAATTTTAACCGTTTCGACTAATTAGGATTTGTTCATCGGAGTAAGAATTAATTGCCGAAAGGTAAAACTGGATAAATCTCATTGTGGTAAAAAAATTGAAACGTTTCAGATTCGTAACAGTTTTCAACATTTGGATTAATTAGAATAATGAATGAGCAAATACAGCGACAAATTCTCATACCTAGTTCTTTAAAATGAATTCAATAAGTTATCAAAATAAACCAAATTATCAAAATCAGTTCATAAATCGTACTATGTTCCATTGAAGAATTTAATTTGTAAAAATGTATATAGGCTATACCACGATAAAAGTATTAACGTGGTTGAATACTTTTCCTTTTCATTTCTACTCAATTTGTTAAAAAATTATGTTTAATAGAATGAAATTAAATCGATTGCATTAAATATGAAATTAATGGTTCAATAAATGTTACAAATACACGTAATTTTTAAATAGATATCCAGTTGAGCACTTCGTAATGAAAACATGAACAGGTCGTATTACTAATTTTAGCGACGTCATTTATTTTTCCACGTGATTCGCGGTAGTTGGTAATGCCAGCCGTTCGAGTATTTACCTGCAAAAATGAATTTTTCTTTTACAATTTACCGAGTCATACTCGACTCGAGGTTCTCAACATGAAAGTAATGAAATTAAAGCTTCTTCCATCGTATCGATAAAATGCCAAAATGAGTTTTTAACTATTACTGATAACGAAGTTTTACCTTATCGTTTGAATAGTATTGAAAATGAACACGCGACATAGCATATATCGGAAAATGAACTCGATTTAATTAATGATTTGCTTATTAAGTACGAGCTTTACCGATAAGAATTCTAAGTTTACTATCAAATTATAAGCCACCATTTTAGTTTCAAGAGAACTAAGCAATACTTTTTTAAAGCCCAAAAAATTTTCTACAGATTATTTGATAAGAAACGTGAAAGATTATATCTAAATTTAAAAAGATATGAAATTTAATTTGTTTCTTTTAACGAACATATGAATTGTAATGCTTTTGAAATGAACAAAGTACCTTATAAATTAGTATTTTGTGGTAAATTGGTCATAATTTGATAAGAACAATAGGTAGAGCATAGATAAATAGAATACGTAAATATTAAATGTTTACTAAATACTCGAAATTCCAAAAATTCTGCAAAATTTGATTTAATTCTAGAATTAACGAACTGAGATACTCAACACTCAACTATTTGTGAATATGTGGATAGGTGATGAACTGATGATAGGTAGTGAATTAGATAACACGATGAGTAGGTAGGTAAGTAGGTAGGTAGGTACTTATTAGTAATGTAGTATCAAAAAAATGACATCACTTTTTTCGAAGAAATTTATAACAATAAAAATGAAACATTTTGACAACAAAAATAATTGAAAAATCGAAAAAAAAGTCTCAGAAGTGGGGGTTCTAGAATTTACTTGTTTCTCAGTTTTAATGTAGGAGATGGTATAATTTTAGGAATAGATATATCAAATGAAATATTTCATGATTGTTATTTTTACCGATTCAATCAAACTAACTATCCATTAATTCAAGGGATTTTAATTTGAGCGTGATTTCATAACACATTCTCTCTTTTAATTCACTATCAACGATAGGCCAATACCTCAACAATATCGAAACGTTTAAAACAACGTTCTATCGACATTTTCATCCTCTCCGATTTACCCATTTCATTTCGAAACTGAAAAACATTTTTACTTCGTCAAAACCATTCAGCTTTTCCGAGCTCTCGTGAAAATATTACAAGTAAGCGCTCCTCTTTTCAACCCCTTGCGCGCTCTTCACCCCCGCGAAGAAGATGATCTGGCATTATCAAAAAAAACTAGGTTAAAATGCGACCTTGTCGAAAGCAATCTGATCTCTTCAAACACTCGAACCGAATTCAATTTCGCTTAATTATGGCGCGGTCATACGCGGATTATGTTTGGTACTTTTTTTAGGGTGAAAAAAAATCTTTCACGCATGCTTTGTTTAAATATCGAAATGTGAGAAAATGGATTTTAATGAAAATAAAAAGAGCAGACGTCATAAGAGAGATAAGTCGATAACTAGGTCACCTATATGTATATTCGTTAGCTTAGTCAATTGTAATGTTTAATGTAATGTGCAAAAATGTAATTCCAGCATTTAATATTAAAATTATATTTGTAGCAAATGCACAGAATTACAGATGCGCGCCATTTGTTCATTTTCACAAGAAATGAATGTTTACATATAGATGTAACGATTGTAAATCCTTAAAGCGCACAAAAAGTTCATATTTTGTTAGTAGGTACTACGAGTATTTAGGTAAAAACGAATATGTATGTACGCTTGAGGTATTTTTCATCCCTGCACTCGGAATTTCCTGTTCTATCCACGAAGTCGCGAACACCTCGCCAAAATATTTGTGTGCTCAAACGAAATTACGTACATTTACTGACCTACACTGGAATGAGCTTAATTAAAAGAAAAGTTCAATCATCTGTTTTATGTAGAAAAGGTCAATTAGCGAAATGAAAAAATTTTAAACATTGTAAATTTTAAACCGGTTATGAATTCGTTGAATTAATTAAAGCTATTTTCATTAACAGAAAATTATCGACCACATGTAGACACGAAAAAAAAAAATAACATGACGTCAAACATCAGATAAAACACACAACGCTTGAAAAATCGCTTGTCTGGTGCTCGAATATTTTGTAAGCAAGATTGGCGCATATTTGCGACGGTATCGGTCTACGAGGGTGACGAGAAATTGTGTTGAATTCGATCAGATTCATTTTAAGTTAATGTAGGTCAACACAGTGGTTAATTAGGTCGTATAACTTTTAAGGTTATATTTTTAAGACATTAACACAACTTATTTAATCTTTCGATTATTATTCGTAATTTTTCGATTATTAAATTACCACTAAGTTAATTAGTATTTTTACCGGTCCATAAATTTTTAGGTTTTGATTTTCGAAAAAAAGAATTTATTACTCGGTTGTAAAAATTTATGGTACGGGGATAACTATTTTTAAGTTCTATTTTTCAATCGAAAAAATAGATCACTTTATTACGTATCGTCGTAATCGTTTTTTTTTTCTTCAAATTACGATTATCGAATAAGCATTATTTACATAAACTTCAAGTTCCAGATTCGGTTAACGTTTCATGGTGAATTCAAGGCGATATACGGCGGGCAAATAACCTTTGTATTTCAAATACATGGTGAAGGTCATTGATATGTTTTTGTTTTTATTATTTTGTTATTTATGTAGTTACAGTTTCATTAAAGCTATGGACTTATGGGTTTTCGATTTTTTCCCATAAAATGTCAACAGGTATGTATTTAAAGTATCATCTCGTATTTCGTCATCAAATGCTTCTTAAATGTAAAAACAGCTATGCGAATAAAAAGTTATTAGAGGTTCTTTGTGAGTGTATTTCGACTCCGAGTACCTCGGGTCTCATACTTGCATGGGTTCTCCGGTTCGCCTCGACAAGTGTAATATGTACTGACAAGGGAACCTTCCCAGGTCGCACTCTCAGAATTTTATGAAACCTGGCAGGATTGAAGTTTACATTAGAAAAACCTCAAAGCCAAATTTTTAGTTACTGAATTTCATTGTTCGATTTTTTACGAATTTTTGAATTTTTAGTTCTTCCAAGAAATAGTTTTTAATCAATACCTGGCCAACTGTTGATCCTATCGAAATTCTGTAAATACATTAACGATAGCAGATTTAATTTCCTACAAGTTGATATATATATTTTATTTCGTAGCATGCTTCGTTTTTGAGTTATCGAGCAAAAACTTATTGACAATAGTTGTACGCGATTCCAATGAAGTGCGACGCCTAGTCGCTACCGCGTAAGCTACGTGCCAACTCGCGTCTCGCTTAATTGGAATCGCTTAATACGGTTTTCCATAAGTTTTTGCTCGATAACTCGAAAACGAAGCGTGCTATGAAAAAATATGTAATGACCTAACTTATAGAAAATTAAATTTTCTGTCATTAAAGGTAATTTCAGAATTTCGATAGGATCAACAGTTGGCCAGGTATTTGCAAAAAAACATTTTTAGAAGGAGCTGAAGATTGAAAAAATCGTAAAAAAAATTAAATAATGAAATTCAACATCTAAAAACTTAGATATGAGGCTTTTTTAATGTGAGCTTCGATCCTACCAAGTTTCATCGAATTCTGAAAGTGCGATTTGGGAAGGGTCTCTTGATAGAACACAATGCAACGTGAATATCGTTGAAAGGAGTTACCAGTTGTCAGATTTTACGACAAAAATCTTTCGCAATGATGAGCAAAAATCGTCAAAAAACGTAATTCAAATGAATCAAAAATAACTACGTTGTTCAAAACTATAGCTCGCACGAAAATCTGCAACAATTTATACTTGAAAATTGAAATTCGATTTTTTTCAAATAGGTACAATTCGCCCACAAAGGTGTGAAGACTTCTCATTCATCATTCAAATTATCCACGTACTCAGCGACACAGGTAAACGTGAACTAAGCGATAAAATAGATTATTTAACATTTCATTTTTTCGTCATACTTATTTTCAAAACAAAAAAGAAATCAAAATTAATCTTAAATTAAAAATTATCTTCACACTTGATTAGATTACATCTTCAACAAATGAATGAAAAAAAAACTATACAACTACGACAACGGAAGCATTATGCTGCCACAGTGCCACTTCAGCCTACAGATACGTAGACAATGCGTCTACGCGTATAATATACGCATACGTAGAAAACAGCGACTCGTAAAAAAAAATATACATATACACTTACACAAATAATGGAGGAAGACAGAAGGAGGAAAACAGATACAGATAACGAGCATAAAAGTTAACGGTACTGGAGGTCATCGTTACGCCGACAGCCATATTTTAACAACAAATCGCAACCGGCTTAATGTTCAAGACGAAGATTCTGGTCGCTGATCTGCGCATACGAGTTTTTCATCGCGCGGTCTTCTCGTTGATAATACGTTACGTTATACAAATGGAAAAAGTTTTTTATTGAAGAGGAACGATGTCCAATGTAGTAAAATTTATCAATATACTCGTAAGTTACACTTTCATAAAAATATTGAGAAATTGCTTCATTTTTTCTACCATTTTTGATACTTATTTTAAAAAAATTGAATGAATAAATAGATACTCAATATCATTTTCTGATTCCCAAACCTTCCTACAAATGAACTGGGAATTTTCAAAAAAAAAAATTGTAATAAATTCGAGCTATTTTTTAGACATTTTGTAAGCTATTGAGTAGGTAATAGGTACCTAATACCTATCTACCTATCTTTTTAATAGTAAAATACCAATTTTAATTTAGAAAAAATTTTCCAAATTCCACAATAAAAAAAATTCCCAAGTTATATTAAAAAGCAACAAACATGATTAGGATGCAGACAGTCAACTTTTTTAAAATACAGATCATCGTTTTTGATAAAACTTTCGCAAAGGTAATACCAGCCGATTAATCTCAGTACTGTGGCCTTGTTCAGGTCGTCATTGCGTTCTGTAACTTTTCCCGTTATCCTACTACCACGTACGAATCCAGTTATGGAAATTTCACCGTGAATACCGTTAGGAATTGTTCAATAACGTAAGAAGGCATACCAAGATGACTGCATTTTTAACCATTTTATCCTTACTACAAGCCTTCTTCCAATACTCCACTCGCTCCGTGCTCACTTTCACCATAAAACGTTCACTTTCACATCTGCGAACAAGATCTATTACGGTATGTTATTACTTCGTCGTCGATTATTACAGATTTTTTTTCTTTCTTTTTCCAACGACCGTTGCTCCTCTTCACTATCTATCTCTTACTCGTATATTGTTCACACCTCCGCTTCGCCAGCTCGTTAATTTTCCCATTTGCCTCTTCCCAAGTACAACGAAGTACGGTAATGTTCGCATAACGGTAAGTCTTACAAAACATTCTAACGAAATTATCATTTGCGTTTTCTTTTACATGCCAATTAATAGCACGTAAACGAATTTACTCTCGTTTGGGCGCAGGTATAAAATTCGAATTTACCATTTTAACTGCCTCTATACTTGTTTATATGTACCTCTACTCATACCCATCTACGCAGTGTAGATATGCGTACACAATGTCTTTCTGTGAAGAAAGTATTTACGTGACATACACGGGAATGTGTGCACCTAAGGTGATATTTTCTCAATTTTGTATTCGATCGCCGGAAGCGACCAATTACGATCATAGGAAAATAATTGTACAACTTTATTAGATTAGGTTAGTTGTTCAAATTTGAACATTACATATACCTACGGAACATGTTTTGTAAACGTAATGATCAAATTATTATTCTTAAATTATAAAAACAAATTAACAAAAAGTAAGCAAATGTGTAAAATTGAAAAAAATCAATGCATTTAAAATATTTAAAAATTTTATTACCCAAGTCGTTTTTCTAGAAGTGTCCTGATGACCTTCTTACATCAATATAGAATGAAAAATTGAAAATTTATCAACACATAAAATTTACCAATTTGTTTTATCAACAATATTTCCGATATTCTTGAAATGTAATTACATAAACATTTCCAATCATTCAATTACGTAAACATTACCATAATATGGAAGTGATTTTGATCAAATTATTATTTATCCATTTATGATCAATTCATCACTTGCCTTTATTTTAACTAAGTATGCAACCATGTACTATGCACTGTCTTTTTATTCAGTTTTGACAAAAGTATCAAATCTCGTTAAAACTTTAATGTTGAATTTAATGACAAATTTTATTCAAAAAACTGAAATACTTTTACGCGCTCATATTTATTGACATCATCCAAAAAAACAAAAAAAAAGTACAAAAGAGAAAGCGATCCACCTGCGTAAAAGCTTATTAATTAAATTATGACGGAATTTTTTTTCATTTTATTATTAAACTTTGTTAGCAATTAACAGATTTCTGCGTTACATCATAATTATTCCACCGTGGCCCGTACATAGCTATGCTAATTAATAAGTAATTATTAAGTACAATGTGATTTTCAATTAATTTCAACATTTTTCCAACGTTAAAATCGGAATTGGTAATGTTTTCCGTAAATTCAGAGCCGTTATATTTCTTTTTACATAACTTGTAGTGATTTTAAATTAATATAATTTACATTTATTAGGAGCGAGATGAGAAGATATCGTGCTAATATTTATTGATATTAATAATAAAAAAAAAATACAAAAATATAATTATTGGCTATAAATATTCAATTTTTACAAAGCTTTACGTCTATTTGGCCGTTTAATTCAATTTTCATGACGAAGGAAATGAAAGAAATAAACTTCGAATTATTATTTTATAATCCAACATTCATGTACCATACATATTGCCTTCCATCAACATGTGTTGGGGTAGAAAAGAAATGAAAAACTACTTCCTACTTCCTACCTTTTTTTTCACTCATTTTGAAACAGATTCTCATTTCTCAATTTGTTCTTCCTGCGTTTCTCCATTAAAAAAAAGATCTACCTATACATATAATATTTATACAGTAGATACATTTTCAGTGAAACCAAATTTACATTATTAGAAAGTGCAAGCTACATTTCAAAAAATTGATCGTACATAAAATAGACAAGTGTAGGGATTAGGTCACTCAAATTAATTAAATTTGAAATAAATTTATTAGGTTTTTAAAAAAGTTCACCCATATCGTCAATTTTAATGATTTTTTTTTACGAAACTTCTTTGTAAAACTCGCGAATCTACATACGTATTCTGGTACTTATGATATGTAAATAAAACAAGGAATAAGAACATTACTCATTTCAAAGAAAGATCTATTCTGAAATACGACTCACATGTTTGACACCTGCACTGAAGATCGAAGCCATCTCAAAATAAAAATATTTCGTTTTTCCTTGGCAATCTTTCACCTGTGTGCTATGCTATCTAAAGAAACTTTACGTTCTTAAAAATATTCGTAGTTCGTTTCAATCAAAGTCGCAAAAAGTCACCACGTGAACAATCGTGAATACGTAGTTACGTACATAATTTCTTATCACTAAAATATGCAGATTTTAAAAAAAATATACACAAGTATAAATTATGTTAAATGTTAATATAAAGCAGGTACAATATGAAAGTTTGAAAAAAAATTATGTGACAATTTTTACCATTCAATACTTACCTTAAAATATTTAATTTTATTTCAGATTATTGCAAAAAAGTAAAAAAAATATCGAAATAAAGGTGTTATTTATCTTACTCGAATAGGTACTTCATAATATACCAAGTAGATATTGATGAATTTTTCTATATTTACAAAATTCTCAAGTACTATTTAAATCTTTTATATTACAAAAAATTTGACCATTTTCAAAAAATGACAATACATCATCGAATTTATCATTTCTTGAGAAAATCTAACTAATTACTAAAGTGAAGTAATCATATTACCTTCGGAATATTACAAGGAAAAAAAATCAAATCACTTTCGAATACCTCATTAATCTGAAATTACGAATGAAATCCGTTTCAACATGAAATATACCATAAATTCTCAAGAGTCTTTTTATTAGAACATTAATACAGATAATACATTATACATGTTGGTTCCTGAATAATCGTTACCTTGTATAACCTTCAAAAATATGACGTCGATATTAAAAACTGAACAGTGATATGCACAGACCGGTCATTGACCTGGTTCACTCGTATATCTGGCAGCTCATTGGTTCATACGGATTATAACTAGTAATGTTTATTTAACGGAACACAGCGACGACGGTATAAATGTTGAAAACAAACGCTGCTTTTTTTAAACCTCTTCAATTAGCACGTTTAATATGTATGCATATTTTTAAATTAATTTTTCATTTTCGCATATTAATTTCATACTTATCGATTAGAAAGGTGATTGGCCTCGTTATTAAAATTTCTACAACGTTCACGCTCGTTACATATAGATATGAGCAAAAATGTTGTAAAATTTACCAAAAATAATACACCCGCAAATTATACGTTACACGTGTAATCAAACGAAACAATTGATCAAGTTGTTTTCAAATTGTAAGTATTTTCATTACATCAGATAACGTGATTTGAGCTTGTTTTTTCTTTTTCAAATACTTTGTATCCAATCTAACGCTGATTTCATCATCGTACGTCATACGACAAAAAAATTTCATTGTAACGACGACCAACTTCGATCATTTCTATTTAACGGGATAACTTTCTTTTAAATTTTTTTTCCAGCTTGTATCTCAATGAATATTATACAATTAATTAAAGCTTTGTAATTATTTAAATCATATAGCGAAGCCAAATGTGATGTCACGCAGATGCAACGAGAATGCGATGATAATTTCATACGTCAGATTATCACTACAGCAATTGTCTGATAAACAGTTAGAAAAAAAGTCAATCGGATAACAAAGACCGGTATTATAATATCAAACACCGCAAGTTTCTTCTTTTTTTTTTCAATTACGCCAATAGAACATTTGTAAACTAGACAGAACTATTGGATATGGCTCGTAAATATAACTTATGCAAAAAAACTACGCGTGGGAAAAGTATTAATGCAAAAAATTCCTCAGTTTGATGGTCATTGCTATTTTCTAAACGCAAAAGTCTCAGTTTTTTTGAACGTCATTTTATTTTATGAAATACCTGAGTATTATTACCGCGGTAATGTTTTAATTCAGAGACAGTTTTAACCGCACCTCCTCAAAACTATTTAAATTACATCTCATATCAAAAAACATGCGCGGAAAATGACGACTCGGGAGTTATTGAGAGTAAGACCAAGGTAGTAGATAGAAGATATTTCCGAAAAATATCGACGACAAAACAAGAAAAATTGTAAAATTCGAATCTGGATTTTTGTTTATATCTACGTCTCTGCTTTTCATTATGCAATTATTAGGTTAGCAGGATCACTCTATGTTTATGTTATTTGTCTCGACGTAAGAATGTTATGCTTAAAGACTATGAATATTTCAACATACCGTTATAAAACCATACGTGTAATTTATCAACAATTTACAAAAAAAAATTCACGCTGTGACAATGGACGAAAGCAGGAATATAAACATTTACAGAGTAAAAACTTCCAAACTGCACAAATTTTTCGAATCAATACTTACTCGTATATGTATTATGTACATATCGATAACACATTTTAAAACAAGTAGGTAAGTACCTATATTAAATGAAACAAAAAAACAATAATGGTTAAATTAAATAGTTTCAGAGGTATCTATTTACTATATAAACTTAATTGTCATTAGCATATCGAAGAAGTAAATTATTAAGAATATTTATTTTTGAAATTCTTGTAAAATTGGATTTGTTTGTATTCGGCTCGCTGACGTATTTGATTTCAGTTCTTGTTGAAAACAAAACAACTTAATATTCTTGGTAACGAAATTTTTAGAAATATTTCCAATCATTTAATAAGAAATCAACATTTTTCACGAATCACGCGATAATAAAATATTTGCAACTTCCAAATGGATATTGACTTCATTACATAAAAATGCAACATTGAAAAAGTAAAATGATGAATTACACTCAAAAACGTACAATATCAGTTGTTCTATTTACATTTTTAATAAGCCAAGTAACGTTACATTAAACAAACTAAAGAATCAAACCAACAAACCTAATACAAAAATTGTATCTACGAATTGCAATGTCTACTTATGGCGTTTTCATGCAAATGTATTAATGCGTAAAAGCCAGCTTTTTTTCATTCACAAATGATGGAATGCGAGTGTTTATTCAATTTTAGTTACCTACGTTTGTAATCTCATCTTATGTTATATCTTGAACGCATTTGCGGACCGTATTTACATTAATTTTACGCAACAACGATGCTGAATAGTTCCTTGAATTTACATATCAAAGCAATACACAAACGTCCACGAAGCTCATTTCGAAGCAACTTGGATGATTTTTTTTTCAGACATATACGTCAATATTGAAAAATAAGTCATAAATCTATTTTTAGAATAAGCATTACTTTGTCATTTTCCTTATTTTAAAAGTTTCAACGAGTATCATTTGATAAACGTTTATGAATTAATTTTATTGGCATTATAATAAAGTGAAAAAGTAGATAATTTATTACCTAATAAGAGATTTAAATTATTCGGAAAAATATCACATCTTGATTTTTTTTTAATCGCAATTGTAGTTTTAATTCTCAATAAAAAACTAGAAACTCAAAAAAGACGAACGTTTCACGAAAAGTAAAATTCATAGAAGTGAAAAACCAACGAATGAAATACAATGTTGATATTTCCTTGGCAATTTCTTTTTTATTAAATAAAGAATGCACCCATTTCCGTGTTTGTAATGTCACTCAATCATAAACTTAAACACACCTCATTTCAATGAACTTTTCTGCGCACTTTTAGCAACATGAGAACATCGGCAAATTTAATTTTTATCAATTTGATAAGCGTGTCAAGTGGCTAATACACGCGAATACACATTACCGACTCAGACTGTCCAATTTTTTTCAATTCTTTCAAAATTACAAAATATGGATATCTTGGTTCAGATATTAAATCATATCTACATACGTAAGCAGATAAGGTAGTCTGATTTAAAAGTGCTTAATATGCTTTTGTGTGCATTCCTCCATTGAGAATAAAAATTATATTCATCGTAATATTACAAAAAACTGCGAACGTACAAACACCGGTGCACATTATCATTAGCAAAAGGTCATTGACTCTAGTACAGGACTGGTCACAAGCCAAAAGTGTTTTTATATGTAGTGTAATTTGTTTCGTTTTTCTGTCTTATCAGCGACGTACTCAGACTACTTGAACGTCGGCTGATAATGATGTTTGACGGATTCTATAGCATCCCTGTTTCTATTGTACCGATTTAACCATTTTTCCTCTCTTATTAGGTCTGATGTTTCGATTTTTGCATATTTGAACGGTTTTTAACGAAAAGGTGAACTTAAATGAATCGTTTTGAAATATAAAACAAAAATGTTTTGAAATTTGAGTAAATTCTACTAATCGATTTATTTTTGATAGACAATAATTTTTAAACACCAAGTAAAAAGTGTAAGAATTGGACCAATAATAATTGTACTTTTTTGATGATTTCGTACCACGGGTAACGTAAGTCCGATAAAACACTTGAACATATTTTTAAATTTCATTGACCCATTAATTTAATGTTTCCGGGACTGTGGTGATGCCTGCGTATCTGCTACATTGTCATGCAGAACGCGGTTATTATTAATCTCATATAGAGCTTATGTTCTGTTATACTTCCCCTGCGCGCAATTTTTTCTTGAAAAAATTTTTTGTGTCCTTCGATGAATTGTATTAAATTTGTGAAGATATTAGACCGATGTATCTCCGGTTATTTTATTTTCAGGACGTGCTTTATCATCTCAAACCGTGAAATAATTTTTCAAAAATAAAATACACAGAAATGTAGGCCCTTAGAAAGATCCAATTCACACGAGATGTTTCATTAACAAATTATACTTGAACCTTGAAAAATGAGAGATTTTCGAGGAATTCGATAAAATGAAAAATTAAAAATAAAGGGTAGATATCCCATTATATAATTATTACATCACATAAAATTTCTTTTTTTTTTTTTTTAATTTTCGCTACATAAAGCAACAGAGGCTTGAGGCGATTTTTGAAGGAGTTTCGATTAAAAAAGCAGGTACCTATAAAAAAAATTGCAAAAAAACTCGTCTTTTACTAAATATTAAAGTACACCGGCAAGCTGCATCATTTTGATAATTCAAGGCTTCGAATAGTATATCTGCCAACTGCATTGATACCTACATATGACTAATCAAATGGTTCAACAATACCGCCAATCACCACATTCGCAAACAATGGGACTTTTTTAAAAATTCGTCAACTTGGCGAATATGTAACTTTAGTAGAGAGCTTGAGGAAGGCAATCTGGCCCAACAGAAGTGTGCGTAAGGTCAAGTTAGCAATAGCGGTGGATGAAAAAGCGAGGGGGTGGTAAGAAGGTTGTTGCCAAGAGAAATAGGTCATGGGCAGGTGAGCCTCAACTGAAGTCGGCCCACGCAACTAAAATGTCCTGTCTCATTGTCAATGCAACTTAAACTAGATGACTTTGAAATAACCAGTAGTAACCACGAATGTTTGTATGTTTGTATTCAAGTACAATGTTTCAGCGACTATCTTTTCCGGGATATTTTCAATTAGCGTAACTGGTTTTTTTCTGTATTACCACGATTCATATATTAGAATGTAACTCGAGACATTTTACCCACGAAAGCTTGTCAACGGAATGCGAAAATCATCATGTGTCAAATGATTTGTTTTATCGTAATTTTCATCAATTAGTTGATTAGTCGAAAGTAGGTAGAATTTATAAAGATCATGAAAAATCGAATAAAATTCACCGATGTTAAGATTATTAGAAAAGTTGATAATACCAAAAGTTCACTTGATGAAAAATCTCAGAATTTTTGAAAATGAACAAAAACCAGAATGAACAGGAAATAAATGACAAAACGCCCCCTCAACCTCAAATTTGAACATTCATTTCTGTGACTTTATCATACTGTTAAAATTCAAATTTTCAACAAAAAAAAAATCGGAATAATTTTTTTACGTTTTATGGCAAAACCAATCAAAATATATTCGTAAAATGGAAAAGTGAATAAAAAGAAAAAAGATACCTACCTACCTCATATTTCTTTATATTTTAAACTTATTACAATGAAAGTAAATCTATAACCGACAAGATAACGTGTATCTATATACTTCTATGAACACTAAAATTAACGGAAGTAAATGACAAATCTTAAAATTGCGGTTGATAAGTTCAAATTGAGCAATTTATGCCTTCAAGTGAGGTCGTTGATCATCAATGCGACATTCAAAATGTATCCTTAAAAAAAAACTAGGTCAGCTAAAAGCCACCGATGAATAGAAAACTTGAGATCTTGTTAACCGCTAATTTTTTAATTAGGAATTTGTAAATCGCCTTATTAGATGATTCCAACCTTGCAAAAATTAGACTACATTGTATTAATACGAAAAATTATCTGGTAAGTGAGGCGTTTGGGCTATTAGGCAATCGGCAAAATTCCGTGTTGATAGCCTTAAAGGCCGATAAGGACCACTTGATATGAATAACCGTCAAATATTTTATTTTAAACCGAATCACGATACTTGAAATTTATTCAAAAAAAGGACGTTACTGTTTAAAAAGTGATTTAAAAAAATAGGTATGAAGAAATACCGGATTGCCGGCATGAGCAAATTGATGAAAAATTCACATATCTTTCACGTTTTCTTTCGCGCATTAAAATTTCAAAGAGAAATATTTTCGTACAAATGTCAAACAACGATATTATATTCATCGGATATTAACGAAATGGAGTTATAATATTTAGGTATCAACTCAGAAGATAGGTAAATAAAATTATAAATTTTTTATGGCGGTAATCATAATAGGTAAGATATTAGAAATTATCAAATTCAAAATTTCGCAAATTAAATTTGAACTATCCAACTCAGAAGTAATTATGCTTTACATCCAATAAAAATGCCATCGAAGGATCATTAGATCTAAAACAAAATGCCTCGAAAATTGTCAAGTAAACATTTTCTGAGCAAGTATGAAACATGTTCATTTTTAACATGCTGGATAGTTGGATACATTGAGGACATAAAAATGTATGAACACGTGATTTTTTCATTTATGTGAAAACACGTGGAATATTACGCCAAAAACTAATGAAGATGCATCGCAATTCACTTGTAAACTGGCTTTTGATGCATTTAAATTACCTACAGTCGAATTTTTTCGTATTTCTTAACGAATACGAATAAGTATAAAAAACGTCCAACAGTCAAAATGATTTTGCTTCCATTTCAAATATCAGTTGGTATGTTCTATTCGAGGAAAGAACTAAATGCAGTCCAAAATGCGAATAATTTTCAAAACTCACCGGCACACAATTGTTGAAATTTCCACAATTTGTCCAATTTCCTATATTCTCCGAGATGGTGTTAATTCAGCCAGTCAACGCACTAAACACACGAACACACTATCACCAAAAATTCACGATCACTCCGAAAAATTAATTCACCAAAATAAAAAAATTTCAGTTAAACCCGCGAAAATATAATACCGTTTTCAAAAAGTTTTTTAACCCGGAGTTCGTTAAACTACGCCGTACACAACAAATTATTCGTAAATAAACATGCACGCACACCAAACGAAGCAAAATAACACTGCAAACCGTACAGACTAAAAAATATTACGACTGGTAAGAGTGGTAGAGCGAAAGAAGTTGGGTGTTCGTAGATAGCGTAAGCCACCGAGAATTACCGAGTAACGGAGTATAATTCAAATTGCCATGAACGAACCATAAATTTTACCGCGATGATGGAAGTTATTTTGATGATACAAGGTGTCACAAGCTTTTCTTATGAGTTGACAAAAGTGGTGATGCGAGAAGGGATCAATTTGTGGTACCTACGACCCCCAGGAACCCCAATTATTTTCTAGTACTGAAGTAGAAATTATTTCTTTTTTTTAGGTTCAGGATACAAGTGATGATTGCAATTTTTCGTAATTTCGCTAGTTCATGGAGGTAATTTTAACTTGTTTTTTTTAATTCGAGATTTTTAAATTTATACTTGAGGTCGCTAAAAGACACAGTTAGACATTTTGTAATAATGCAATTAAAAAAAAAAATTTATGGATCAAAAAAACATTGAAAATTTTTTGTTTTAATATTTCATCATTTACCTACCCTCAATTTTATTCCCATCAATTTGTCTCCCTCAGAAATACGTAGTAGAGCTTGGACTATTCGTACTTGTTAAAATCATACAATAAAAATGAGTAAACTTACATTTATGTTATTCGAAACAAAATACATGTATATGCGTAACTACCAGTTTTCAAAATTTTGAACGTAATCATTAAAGGATAATTTTATTGGCCTATCTATTTAATTTAATAGATGAGAACTCGACATTTGAAAATTTCTAAATTATATAATAGGATTATTCTAATTAACTTTCCCGCTTCTCAGCGTGGATGAACAATAAAGATTTTGTTTTCTTGAATTAATAAAAACTCATGGATAATATACGGTTAGCTAAAATTATTATTGTGCACATAACAAGGAAATGTAAAATGAAAAAATATCATTGTTTCGAATCAGCCTTGGAATAATTTTGAAAATGAGGTGCTCGTCAGATGTTTCTGTTTGACTCGGTGAATAACTGAATATCAGCGAACCGGTGGTGGTATGAGGTATTAGGTGCAAAATGAACACATGTAGGTAGGTAGGTACTAGGTAGGTACTAGGTACATCACTTCCGCAAGCTAAGTAGGTAAGTAGCTAAGTACCTACACCAAAAATGGCTTAAGGATCAGATCTAATAACGATGAAAAATTATTATACAAGAATGAATTTTTTTCTCCAAAACGATGATATTCAACTCTATCTTCCTAAAAATAAATTAATAAACGAATAATTCAAAATACTCAGATAGGTTTAAACACCTACTTTTGTGATGAATTTCCCTATTTCGTAGATACAGAATGAAATCCCTTAAACAATTTTTTTCTCGTATCTCACGTTTATTAAAGCAAAGTGAATATCATTAAATTTCAATTCATTAACTATAGAAATAAATTCAAGTTTATTTCCTAGTTAAAACTCATTCACCTACCTATACTTATCATTCAACTCATTAAAATACGAATCATTAGGTAAGTGTTTTTCAAACCAATTCGTATCAATTTTACCTTACTAATTGTTGAGGTTGATTTCGAAGATCAAGGTTTATAATGAAAAATAATGTTTCGATATGTTCTCACTACAATGTTTTTTCTCCGTAAAGTTTATGGTATCAATTTTCAATTTTGAAATAGAAATGAAAAAAATCACGTAACTTTATATGATAGGATTGAAAATTACTTTGAATACTTAAATCAAATTTTCAATTTCGTAGATTATAATTTTTTTGATGCGTAAAATTAAAGCAAATCATCGCATGAAAGCTCCGCTTCATGCGAATAACAATAAACAGCTGATTATAGACGCAGAGAAAAAGTGCGAGACGAAAGAGGAAAAAGGCGGCGTAGGGTTAGTAACCGAGAGTGTTGTGTTATATCAGGTGTATCTTCAATGCGAATGCGAAAGGAGAAAGGTGCAGAGCGGGCAATACAGGTACACTCTTCGGGAGAAAGTTCATTGCGATATGATCCGTAATACATGAGCTCACCTACCAAAGGTATTTCTATAAATATGGCGTGCGAAGACGTAACTAAACGGTGGAAATAATTACTTATAGGCCTATTCGGTAATACTTACATTTAATATACATGTAAAATGAAAAATTATAATGATGAATTAATGCTATAGATAATAATGCACGCCAATAGATACTTTACCCATGTAGGTAATAAGTACGTATTTTTGACGGAGAATTATCAAGATACACATTGCACACTAATGAAAATATTTGTGGTTGTTTATCGTATTAATAAGTTTTTTGAATGTCCCAAAGATAAATGAACATATTTTTATTAATGTTCAAAAAGTCTTCATATATTTCACATAATGACGTAAAAATCACAACTTAGTATTTCAAAATGTACGTAATAACAATTTCTAGCAAAATCTCTTCTCACTTTGTCATAATATTTTGTTTCAAACGTTTTTCGTTTTTTTTTTTTTTTTTTTTTTTATAACGATCAACTAAACAAGTACATACGTACTACGTAGCTAGCTACTTAGCTAGGTACCCGCACCTGTATCTACCAAAGACCTAATCTACCTTCTATCCAGTTATAGAAACAGCGAGTACGTAAGATGTAAAAATTCCTGAACAATTTTTTCAGGAAAAAGTACACGTTACTTGAGTGAAGTACTTACATTATACATATACATTAGACCATGAATAATTTAGAACTCAAAATGAAAATTCGCAGCGTCGCGTCGTTCAGAAAAATGATATAACATAAAATTAATAAACACACTTTTGGTATTATTTGTTCAAAATTATTCAGCTGTTCGTGAACCATCTTCAAATATTCCTTCCACCGTGCGAAAAGAAAAAAAAGAACTAGCTAAAAGTAAATTTTAACTGTCAACTCAGTGATCCGTAACGTGCGCTGGACCGTATAACACGTTCATCATTTCTTGCAAATAAAAATGAAAATGATCGCTCAGTTTGGTGTTAATATTACATTAACACGATTTAAAATTCTTGAGGTTATCTCAAAATTCTTGAAAACGTTTCAAAATTTTATTGTAAGTAAATGGTAAATGGAAAAACGTTTGTATTTTGTACAGTTGTTCATATAACAGCGACTAATAATCAAATGATATTTTATAGCGATGGCACAAAATACTTATGCATTTTGTTTCGCAAATTCTTCACAAAATAACGTCATCAAATTAATTGAAACAACAGTAATTCATTAATGTTATATTGCGCGATACTCTTTACGGTTAATGTGATGTTCCGATGTTACCTGACGTAAAGGTCAATAAATTATTACATGAATACAATACATTTTGCATATTTCTTAATAGATGAAATGAAACACTACGATGTACGTACGAATTTGACCCAAGTATAACAATGAGCAAGTTCATATAGTACATGGTTACAGGTGTTGACTTTTCAGAATTTTCAATAATTTTCGAAATAAATTGTAGGAAAAAAAGGAGCTAAGAAAGAATAACCAGACAATATTCATAAATTGATGAAGCAGAGGAAAACTTTAGAAAATTTTTTCTTTATTTTTCGCGATAAACTACAGGGTACTCATGAGTTCGTAGTATTTTTTTTCTAACTTGATTATTGTAAAAAATTAGTTGTAGACCATCAAGTGATAAAACTTCTCATTAACAGCTTTGAATCAACATTTCAAGTACCAAGCATGACATATGCGTTAAAAATATCTAATAACCATTGTTATCATTTCAAGTGATGAAATTTATTTCTATTGCAAGTCTTTCAAATTATTGCATAAAATTTCTGAAATTTTCCATAAATGTGCCTACTTAATAATTTTTGGTACCTAGCATCTACCTATAAAATTTGAGTTATTCTTTGTTGTTTCTCACAATATATTTTACTTGTTTGTTAAGAATACCTAAAAAAATTTGCAAAAGCAATTAGAATCCGGTAATTGTGAATTCGATACTCTACCAAATTTACACAAGGTTTCTTGGTGTTTAATTCTTACTTTTACCGTACTTTTTAAAAAATTAAGTTTTTTACATTTTTACCAAATTTTATCACTTATGCAATAACGCTGTTATTTAATACAAAATAGATAAAGATAGTTTTTCTTTATAAGACAAATGCACAATGATTACACGTCTATCAGCGAAAGTAGAAAGATATTATCATGCGCACTTAGAGGAAGGAAAAAGTAGTTATAAATAAGAAGTAAAGATATCAATTAGATGAACTACAAGAAGACCATTATGCTCTATCATTAAATAATCTCAACTAAAACCCATAATTTGTGAATTCAAAGAGCCGCGCTTTCCGTCTTTATTGTTATGTAAAAACGAAAATAAATAAACCCAAATTCAAATAATTTAATTTTTCAGTATTCACACGTTAAAAGGACACGGAAAAAATAAAACAAAAAGAAATTAGTAAAAAATCATAAAACATTGCTCTGAAATAAATAAATACCTAAAAAATATAAAACTAGTAAATGTGTTAATAACATATAAAATTGTTAATTTGATATCACAATTTAAAAATCAATTTAATTTTAAAATTCCAAAATGAGAGGAATTATCTCCTCTTGGTTCACTTATGAATTATCAGTGATTTATGAAAATTTTCGTATTCAGAATTTTTTGGATCATGGTAAACCGACCACAATTCAGGTAAGTGACATGGTTTCATAGAATTCACGAAATGATTTCTCCATATTATCTCCAGCTCATTTAGCTCATTTCGTTCTTCAAAATATTTAACAACTTTCTGACCATGCGACATGGTGCGATCATTCGGTAACGGTAATCTGAAATCGAAAGATTATAGGTTCATGACGGAAATTGATGACACTATATTTCAGATCGATTTGAATATAAATTCGAATTACTTCATAGATTTAATGTCTAACAGAAGTTCGTCCGTAACTTCTTCACAGCATAACATATCACGGATAGTTGACTTAATTTCTTCTACTCTAGTTATTGATATAAGGGGGTTTTTCATCAATAATGCATTCGCTGCGTACTTCAATTTATTCACTTTACGCGCTTCTTCAGTCTAAAATAACATATAAAATAAATCAATCGGATTCAATAAATTCTACTTTTTTTAAATACCAACCAGCTTCATGGGTACAATAGGTGCGTCACATTTATCAACTAATTCTCGTCGTAATTTCTGATCATGCAAAGCACTTCTGGAATGACACATAACACATAATAACACTATATCATGCGATTTATATTCTTTTTTTTCTTCTAAAAAAATAATTTTTAACAGTTAGCAAAAATTACATTGAAAAATGATATAAAATGTGTACTTACTGGGGAAATGAGTTCGATATTCACAAGGCACTACGTTTTTTCTTCTCAGAGAGTTGGTTTGACCACATACAACACACTTATTTTCCTTTTCTTTCATATAGTACAATGAATCTGGAGTTTTTTCAAACATACGAGGCATAAAATTAAGTCTGACTACTCTTGGCTTCTGAGAGATCTCTACTCCCAAATTTCGTTCAATATACCTAAATACATAATTATTTTGGTTATACATAACAAAATATTATTTCATATTTAAAAAAAATGCAAATTTCACTAACCAATCCAATTTTTTGTTATTGCAAACGCATAGAACATTTCCATCAGGATCTTGCAGAAAACAATTTTCGTATAACATTTTTTTAATGTTTATACCTTTGTGTAGTTTCGGACGAAGAGAATTATTGGAATTCTTCATTTTGTTGGATTTATTCTTGAATACGTAATTCACGTCCAAGACATTATGCCAAGTACTTAAAAAAACATTCCAGGCTTCGTTTTCATCAAGTGATCGTAACACCTGATTATTAATAAAAATTAGACACTGAAATCTCGATTAAAATACTCTCAAAGTTGCCTTACTTTATTGAGCATTAGTTTTTCAATAATTTTCACCGGTATAAGAGCGTCTAACGCAGCATATTGTATTTGTAAATGTGATAACGTATCTGCTTCCCAATTACTGCACTGCAGTGATTTGTCTTTGTTTAGATTAATATTTAATACGTTTTTAGCCATTTGCTTCAATGATGCATCAGTAAATCCTAAACTTTTAGCAGCTGCGCCAATATCCAAGCAACTAAATACGTTGATGTTGTAATCCGAACGCAATAAATTGACATCTGATTTTATAGCAGAACCGATTTTTATAATACTGCTATCTTCAAGGATGCTCTAAAAATAAAAATATCAACTTGTCATCAAGAGTTCATAAAAGTTTGAAAAATACGAAGGCACTACTCACAATCAGATCAGTCGATATTGTGGATAATTTGGAAAGTCTTATTAATACGCAAAACCCATCACTAGTAGCCAACTGAAGTAACGCAATCGGATGTCTTATCTCACCACTTACCCATTCGCAATCCAATCCAATAACTCGATAATGACGAGTTTTTCTAAAAATGCAAAGTAATTACAAAATAAACCAACAAGAGAAATAACTAATATTCCGATTGATAACAAACCTCAACAATTTACTAGTTGCTTCCGAAAGTAGTTCTTCATTATCAACAACCATGATTTCGACTGGTGCAACAATTTCTTCAAGCATTTTGTACTTCGAGGTTTCTTCTGTATTTTTTCGTTTTTTGGCGTATTTCATGGCAACAAATACTGCAGTACATGTGATAGTCAGCAGACTTATTTGATGTTTACGAAGTTTGAGCAAAAACTCGAAATTACACACATCCCTCCAAGGAATATTACTCAAAACTGACGAAGTGTTACGCATTGCACACATCTTCACGTCCACAAAACTAAAAAGAAATCTAGTGAAATAAAAATTGACCAACTAAGACCGATGGAGTTTGCATTCGCAAATGACATTCACCAGTTATGACTAGCATTCTAGCGAATTAGCTGTTTTGCAAAATTATAAGCATGATAATAAATGATGAAATATTACATTGACGTACATTTTTACAAATTGATGGAAAAGAATTCCGGAGAAATGAAAGGTTCATAACTAATTAACTAGTCATATTCACAGTTATGAATTTATGTCTACACTCTACATAATTTAGCAATCGGCGAAAAATAAATTAGAGTAAAAAAAATTGATGAAAAATTGATAAAAAAAAGTTTTGTTGATATTGATGAAACGATTTTTTTTGTCACTTCTCGTTTTTACGGTTTTTACGTGTAAATTTCATAATTACTTTGGTTTCTTTTTCGCTTCCGAGTTCGAGTCTTCGGGGCTTCATCCAGTTCTTTCAAAAATAAAAATAGCATAAGTTTTATATTTTTGCGGTATTTCTATTTCTCTTATTCTCTTTCCGATTATCCGATAATTTATTTCTAAAATGAAATTATACCAAAGTTTAAATCATTAAATTTAGGTGAAATCATCCCGGAGAAATTTGATCAAGTTGTTCAAATCAACTTCATGTTCTCTGTTCGGTAAGTTTTGAGGTTTGTGTTACATCGTACCTAAATCAAACACTTATACTGATAATGTAATTTTGATTTTTCATAATTTTTTAACGTTTTCTAGAAAGTTAAGTTAAGAATAAAGGGTAATAATCCAAAATCAGAAATCACTTGCATTTTGAACATCGTTCAATGTACAATGAGCTCAAACAGCACCGAAAGTAACATAGAAGCCAAATCAGAAAACGGGAATACAGAACCTGTCCAAACAACAGAAAATGATGCAGTTGTTGAAAGCGTTGTTGCGGAGGAAGAAACATCATCAATGGAAAATGGAATAGAAAAAGAGACAACTGATCAAAAACTCTCCACCAGCAAACCTTTGAAAGAGGAAGACAATGTCGAAGAAAAATCAGATTCTATTGTGGAAGAAACAAATTTTTCTTTTGACGAGTTGAAAACAGAAAATAATTTCACTCAACTTTTGGAAGCAGATAGTAATATAAGTTCTCAATCAGAGGACATTGTTAATGAAAATACCATTTCACCAAGCGATAATTCAAATTCAAGTGAAATAAAGTCGGAAAAAAAGTTAGATTCTCCAGCACCTTTGTCAAATGGCGATATCAAAGTCCAGAACAAAGAAAATGATAAAAATAACGTACTCAGTGATGATCTTATATTTGTCAAACCCAAGGATAAAGATCGTGGGCATTGCTACTGGTACGTGTTTCATAAATCGAGTACAAAGTTCTTTTTTTTATACTTATCGAGTCAATTTTTTTTGCAGTGGTAAAGATCGTAACTTGAATATCGTCGAATTATTATGCGCAAACTGTAATAGATGGTTTCACGAGTCATGTATAGGCTACCAGTTAGGGAAATTAGTACCATTTATGATGAATTACGTTTTCTTATGTAAAAATTGCTCTCCTAGTGGACTAGAAATATTCAAAAAAAATCAATCAAGTAAGATTTTACTTTCTTTTTCTAGTAATTTATTTGAACAGTTCATTTACTCACTGATAAAAATTCATAGCGACGACTCAGTTGTGTGTTACTGCAATTGGAAATCTTATTCAAGCCAGTATTAAAGAAGGAAAACCGAAGAAATTTTTTTCCAAAGATAAAGATATTATTCCTTTTATTGATTCACATTGGGAAGGAATGACCACTACTGCTAGACGTGTTACTCAATCTTGGCATTCCACTGTAAGTTCCTTTTTAGTTGAGTTTTGTTGTTATCATTTTAGAAATAATGTTTACAAATTAGGTGCTTAGAACATTGACGAAAGATTCCGGCACCTATTTCCGAACGTGCACTGATGCAACTGAAAATTCTTTTGGATTGTTTAACACTGATGTCACCCAAATCAAGCCGAACTACGAAGCAATGTTGAAAGGTGGTCATTTGAAAATGACTGATATGGGAGTTCAACCTGGTAAATCTTTGACTCTTAAATTTAAACTTTAATATTTCAAAGGCGATAGAATTGTTTCGTAAAATATCAAAAAGTAGATATGAGTTTTTTCAATTTGATCGAATAAATTATTGAATTTAATCATTTGTAGTAGGAGGAGCGGGCGTTAAAGGTCGTGGAGGAGCTAAACGTAAAGCACCAGGGGAAGGTTCAAATATTGGTATCGGTAAAAGAAGCAGAGTTGATACAGCTCCAGTTAAATTATCACCTCATGGATATCCATTGGAGCATCCTTATAACAAAGATGGCTATAGATATTTCTTAGCTGAACCAGATCCTCACGCTCCTTTTAGACAAGTAAATAATTTCATAGTTGATAAATTATTTGTGTTTATGTGACTCTTATTTCATGTATATAATATTATTAGGAATTCGACGAATCGAGTGAATCCGCTGGTAAACCGATTCCCGGTTGGTTGTATAGATCGTTATGTCCCAATGCTGTGTTGATAGCATTGCACGATAGAGCTCCGCAATTGAGAGTTTCGGAAGATAGACTTTCCATTATCGGAGAGAAAGGGTATTGCATGGCTCGAGCGACGCACTGTAAGTTTACAGTTTACACGAAAAAAATTTATTCAATGGTCTAAATTTACTTATTTTTGTTTGTGTAGATGTTTCTCGTGGAATGTGGTATTATGAGGTGAATATTGACGAGATGCGAGAGGGTAGTGCATCTAGAATCGGTTGGGGCCAGAGTTTTGCTAATTTACAAACTCCGCTAGGTTTTGACAAGTTTGGTTACTGTTGGAGATCTAGGTAAATTGTGCAATATGAACGGTGAATTATTGAGAAAAAAAGTTCTAATAATCACTATACTATGTTTTTTTAGAAAAGGAACGAAATTTCATGAAGCTAAAGGCAAACATTATAGTAGCGGTTATAGCGAAGGCGATACATTAGGTTTACTGATTCATTTACCAGACCATAAATCTGGTACTGTAATTCCACCAACTTTCAAAGATAGAGTGAGTTAAAATCATTTCCACCATTACTTCCACAGCGTATAATCGTTATTCATTTCGATTTTTTGTAGCCTTTAGTGAAATTCAAAAGTCATTTGTATTACGAAGAGAAAGATAATCTAGCTGAAAAAACCAAAAGTTTAACTACGTTGAAAGGAAGTAAAATAATATTTTTTAAAAACGGCGAATGTCAAGGAGAAGCATTTGTTGATATATATGACGGCCAATATTACCCGACAATCTCACTGTACAAATCTTGCGTATTATCTTTAAATTTTGGACCAGAATTTAAATATCCTCCTTCAAAAGATCAGTTTCCTTACAGAGCGGTAAGTTTACTCTTTTTTTTTGAAATCGTAATGATGTAAACATTTCTTTATATGGAAATTTTTCAATTCTTGTTTAGATGTTCGAACGTGCTGAAGAAACCATTTGCGAACAAACCCTTTCTGATCTCGTGTTCTTAACTGAAAACGAAGGAAAACTGAAGCTAGATTTATGATATTTCTCAATATGTAATGTAGTTCTGTTTTGTAACAATTTTGTAATTTTCAAATTTCATACATTTTCTTTTCCTTGTTTTTAAACAAAAAGTTGATTTTCAATTTCATACTTTGCGAATATTTTTTTGTTTTGTTTTTCATCGATTCAATCGTGTTATAATGACGCTTGGGTACTGTGTATACTGTATGCCAAACCAATGAATTAAAGAATTGAGATTTTCGCAGAGAAATAATTATACTCTGAGAGTTCTTGAGAAAATTGAAGACGCACGCAATCCTCCGAGTAAAAGGAAGTGGTACGAAGAAAAAATACATAGGTAATTAGGTATATTGAAAATGTGTCTTAAAGTTAATAGGAGGTTTTTGAAGGTTATTTGCAACTACAATTACATATATTAAACCTATAATAAGCATCATTCAAAATAGTTCTGTTACGAAAAATTTTCTTGAAACATTGATCAAGAAATTACTTTTAATTTGAGTGGAGGTCCGGTCAAGTAACATAAGAATTTTTGCTGTTATCTGTGCATCTGTTTCAGAATTTCATACATAAGATTAAAATGCTAGTGGTTTCGAAGCTACAGGTATGTATAATTTTTTGCATAAAATATTCCATTTTTTCGCGAAGTTTTTCAAAATTAAACTACAACGGAATATTGAAAATTAAATTCACGGTGAACAACAATTTTCTTCAAGTAAATTTATGCCAGTTGTCTATTTTCACAGGATTTCATCAAAAAAGCAGTATGTCTACGTCTTTAAAAATAATTAAAATATAACGGAGATAAAATGCATCTTTATCTCAGATTTTTCTTGCTATTCGTTGCATCAACGACTTTGACAGAATCGGCTAAAATACTTGGAGTTTTTGTGGTACGTAGTAGAAGCCACCACTCCATAAATCAACCCATCGTGAAGGGTTTAGCTACCAGAGGACACGAAGTAACCATTATAAGTTACTTCAAATCTAACACCACCGTACCCAATTATACGGAAATCTTTATTCCCGAAGGTGTTCAAAATTTCATCGATAGTGTTTCAATCGAAGAGACGGGTAATTTTTCAGGCCTATGGAATTATATCAACGCCGTAAACACAATTGAAAAATCATCATGCGAGAAAGTTCTGGGTTTAGATTACATTCAAGAAATTGTAAATTCAAAACAGAAAATTGACTTGATAATTGCCGAAGTTTATCACATGCAATGCTATCATCTGCTGGCATATAAGTTAAATGTACCAATAATACTCATCTCGCCTCCAAGTCTATTAATGGGTGTTGATTATTTATTGGGTAATCCCTATAATCCATCTGTTACACCACTAGTTATAAGTATGTTCACGACGAATATGAATTTTTTCCAACGATTGGAAAATACATTCCAGTATGTAGTATTGTATTGGTATCAGAATTATGTATTCAACAAAGATTTGAAGGAATTTGCTAAATACTTGAACATGGAATTACCATCTAATGAAGATTTAAACAGAAAAACTGCTTTAGCTCTTTATAACAATCATTTCAGTTTTATATCGCGACCGAAAGCGCCTAATGTAATAGACATAGGTGGAATACATATTAAAGAGCCAAAAACATTACCCGAGGTAAGCCTAAACAATATTATGAATTTTTGTTCGCTTTTTTAAATTATTCACTTATTTTTACTAATATTAATCACTAATGACAGGATATCGAAAAATTCATCAACGAATCGAAACACGGCGTAATATTATTCTCTTTCGGTAGCACTATAAAAGCAAGTAGTATATCTCCTGAAAAGCTAGATGTTATAAAAGATGCACTTTCTGCTATACCTCAAAGAGTACTATGGCGTGTAAATGAGTTGAATTTAACGGATGTGCCTCCTAACGTTAAACTAGGAAAATGGTTTCCTCAGAGAGATATACTAGGTGAGTAATGTATACCTACCTAACTTAAGAGCAACTCAAATGTCATCGTATACTGTATCAGCACTTTTCTTACAAAATTTTCATTTTACCAGAACATAAAAATGTAAAAGCATTTATTAGTCACTGCGGTTTATTTGGAACGCTGGAAGCCATCCACACAGCAACTCCAATAATAGCGATACCTTTCATGTTTGATCAAATTCAAGATGCTAACATTTTAGTCGAACAAGGAGCCGCTATTTACGTAGATTATTTCACTTTAGATAAAGACACGCTAGTAAATGCAATAAACGACATAATCTTTGACAATAAGTACGTTAATTTTTTTTCATTAATAATGTCACTATTCGAATCAACTCTACAAATCATCAACAATGTTCCATAGATACAGTGAAAATATGCAAAAACTATCCAGAGTATTCAAAGATAGACCCATACCAGCTTTGGATGAAGCTTTATACTGGTCAGAATATGTACTGAAATATCAAGGAGCTCCTCACATGAGACTACGTTCCGCTGATATGCCACTATACCAGTATTTATTATTAGACGTACTCGCATTTGTGATGGTTGTTGTTCTTAGTATTTTATATTCATGTAAATGTCTCATCGGTATAATATATTCTGTACTTTGGCAACAAAAAAAAGAAAAAAAGAAAACACAGTGAGGTGATTTGAAACCTCAATTTTGTAAAGAAATTAATTTCACCGGAGACTAAATTAAAATTGTTTATTCAAACAGTTCAATTACAAGTATAACATCGATGAAAAAAAACCTAATTAAAATGCAAACTACGAAAGAACAGAGAAAAAGAAGAAAATAAAAAATATCAATAATTAAAACGATGCTCTTAATATTAAAACGTAATTTACGTGTACCTTATTATTATGTTATTCCAACTCGAAACAAAATTTCAATAATCAATTAAGTATTTAATAAAGAATAAAATTAATACTGACATTATTCTGTACATCGTTCATACTTTAAATACACACGTGCAATGATGGTAAAAATTCGCGTATTTCAAATGCAAATAAATAGGGTTTCAGGCTTACTTCGTTCCTTTAAAAAATAAAAATTGTATGATAAACCAAAAAAAAGTCTACGTACGTTTTGTAATAAATTTTCAAACCAATGGTTACGTAACCATTTTGAGGTCAGTTGTTGTAGTGTAAAAATAGAAGTAATGTCGTGAAAACATTTTTTGATGTAATAAATACGCGTACCAATACCAAAATGTACATATAAGAAGGAAGCCGACATGATTGAAAAACTCAGAAAAATCCCTCAAAATGAACAAAATCTCGAATAGAAATTCACATTTAAGTAATTCTTAACGAAACTCAAAATGATTTATGGAAATAGTTAGATCCAGTCCTCCGAAAGTTTCAAAACTTGCGTAATAAAAAAATTGAAAATAATTGACATTTTTTATTTAAGCTCGCAAATGAAATGTTTTCAAGTTTAAGAGCATATTTATTAGAAAAAAATTAAGTTCCAATGGTAACTTCAAGAAGTGTATCTACTTTATGCGATAAGATTTATTCATTTGGAAACGGGAGAAACACTATGTTCATTTTAACTATTTACAGAAACTTCATTGAATAATGAATCTATAGCTTATCACACTCGTAAAATTTTTGGTATCGCAAAAAATCAATTATTATTTATTAAATAAATTTCGAGGAATGGATATTAAAATACCCTAGATAACTAATACGTAAGAATACCTCGAATTACGAAAATTGTATCAGATTTACGTTTTCCTATGCTGAAAATTGAATAGAAAAAATAACAAATGGTGCTAGAACAATATAAAACAAACACAAGAATTCGATATGCAAGTTGAAAATGAAAATTTCTGAGACAAGTGGATATTTTAATATTCATACTAGTTACCTACATCGATTTGGAACCGTTTTTCGTGGAATTTTTTTCAAAAATATTAAATTAATGACCCACCTTGAACGTCATTATAATTAAATAATTAAAAATATACATATAATATAATATTTATGCATCTTGATATGTTTCAACTTCGGTAGCTAGCACATCAAACCATATTCTCATCGCTTCGATCGTCGGAGCTAATAGATAATAAACACGTTCGGTGCTTTTAACAATAAATGTAGCCGGCGGATTCGGAGATCTTATGGAATTGGTGTTATCAATACACAAATCGAGCAAACCCTGCGTAAAAAACAAATCAACATTTTACGTTAAAAACGCCTCGACAGAAATCTGGCAACTGCAAATTTAAAACATAATTTGTTGGCGTAATTCAGCGAAGAAAAAGTTTTACTTCGTCATGTATCGCCACATTTAGTAAAACACGAGGTTTAGAGAAAGAAGCCTTAGTTTTTCTATTCTGACTTCTTTTTCATTGATGAAAATGTTTCACCATCCCACGTCTCTTTTTGCGATATACAGAAAAAATAGGCTTCAATCTCATTAAAGTAGGAAGAACGCATTTTATATGAATTTAACTAAACATACCTGAAAGTAAGCTCCACCTTTAAGTTTCTTCTCGCTTTTATCGCTGTAATAAGTAAAGGTGTATTTTTTGCGGTCGAACACGAACCATCGTTTATTCCATGTTCGAAATTTCGTGGTCATTTTTTGCAAATACCCCCTACACGATGTCTTATCGACGAACACCTGAGGACAATGAACCAACTGATGTCCAGCGCTTTCGATATGTTGACGTAAATCGAGCGAAGCACGTTTATACGCTGAATACCGTAATTCTGATCTCTGTAAATATACAAGATGTTTTAAAAATTAGCCAAATTTTAAGCTAAATTTTTTAAACTAAAAAAAGTACGAAAAATATCGACCAACGAGATACAAAACTCAATCAAGGTTTTTTTTAACGTAATAAATCGGGAAAAGAATGTCCTCTTATTAAATAAGTGGATCTGGGCCAAACTTTCTTAAAATTAATTCCGCCTGTAGATAAATTTGGTCAAACAGCGAGCTTTATAAAAGCTTTTGTACATTTATAAACATGAACAACAGTTCTTAGTTGTTTCATTATTGCACTACATATTTAAGGCAATGGTACAGGTTCTAAAATGCATTTTTTCTTCCAATAAAATAAGTAGCCTACATAATTTTGTATGTGTATTACAAAAATTTAATTATTAGTAGACCTCAGTAAGATCAAATAATTAGCATAATTATACCCAAATAACACATTTTTTTAACATCAACCATCATTATTACTAATCATATAAATGAATCTTTTCAGCAAAACAAAAGCTAAACAAGTTGAATTTAAAAACCAATATTTTTTTACACTCAGTTTATTGTTTATTTTTTTACTTTTTTCTCGTCGTTAAACCTTTTAGTCGTATGCCAGATTTTTTTTGTCACGTCGTGCAACATAGATGCCGAAACTTGGCAAAAATTATACGCGCATGAAAATTAACTCCAATATTCAACTAGTCTGTTACACGTATAAAATGTGCATTTTCTACCACTCTGTGATACGTCCATGTTTAATGAGCTATTAAAATTAATGATTGTAGATTTGTTTGTCTCTTAAAGTAATAAGAAACTTCATCTAAAAATGAAGATAAATTCTATCAAAAGTTGAATTTCCACAATCCATATTAAGCATAGATTTTGATTTTTTCTCCATCTGCCAACGACGTAAAAGAATACGCAAGCATATGTTTTCAAAAGTTTACGTTATATTTGAAATACTTCGGTTATCCAAATAAACGCGAGTGTTTTCACCGGATAATATCTTTTCCAATTTTTCTACGTAATATTCATTTGTTTTTTCATTTTATTGCGTCACGTTACTTCAGAAAATCCGCAGATGCTAGTTTATCAGTCAAGTTCATCGTTCAGCGTAAACGAAACGTAAAATTTTAGTTCAAATTTGATAAACGGTGTTTTTTTTTAAACGTCATGTTTTACGAGCAAACTGTACATATATCAACTCAACATCCGCGACATTATTTCAGCTCGTCACAAATGAACGCGCGAAGTGCATCACAGGAAATGACGCGACTTTCTCAACTGTCATAGGTCAATACTTCGCACAAATGAATCAATAAATTTAATGACGGAAACTATGACGTTTAGATCACCTACACAGAAACTATCGATAATCGCTCATCAACTTGGCAATCGAGTCCTTAACGACATCACTTAACACGTAAAACAAAAATTCGCCAGATTGATGAACCTCAATTTTCATTTTAGCTTTCTTCACAGTGAAAAAAAGCCACATCAAAGTCAATGACTCCTGTTACCAAAGTTGTCACTCAGGAAATACAACGAACCATGACCTAAATATACGAATAACCGAAAGAACGAAACCGTAAAAATGACAGTAAATTCGCGCTTTTCTTTGATACTTCAAATTTCATATCTTGTTTGGAAACGTTACAACAGGAAGCACCTCGTACCGGTAAATCAGAAAAAGATTAATGACTCGGTCTCGCGTGTAATTTTTTACTGCAAACATCCAATGACCGAAAGAAATAAAAATAGGTTATTTTTATTTTTACCTGATTCGTATCATTTCGAGTCAGTCTCAGTTTCACCACGCTGCCGTTTTCTGTAGTCGTTGACGCATTAGAAGGACGTTTTTGTTTCGAGCTACGTTCTCCGTCTTCGTCGTCTTTTTGAGCGGCGTTTTGCTGTGTAATCAAAATATACGCAATAAATATTACAATACTGGTGTGATCGCGTAAAAACGCCATTTCTTCGTATTATTTGAGTGTTTAGTATTTACGCATGTTTACGATCGCGTCTGTTGTAATTATACCAAAAAATATGATCTTAAATCATCAATAGTATCGCGAGTTTTTATTTCGCTGAAATTTTCCTTCAACACATTCAACTCCCGTTCGTATTGCCAAAAAGAAATATTAATTAAATGAATGAAATTGAACTATTACGCAAAGCTGTTGTTACATTTGATCTGAAGTGATATTTCATTCATTTTCGTTTGCGTAACGAATTAAACACTAAACAGCGACATAACACCAATATGCACTCATTTCCTTTCAACTACATCTCCGTCGTATATTATTTTTGCATATTTTTTTTCAATCTTTCCCACGGAAAAACAAATTTTTTGATTGTTTTTCAAGTTGTAGTCTATTTTTGCAAAAATCAAAACAACGCAAAAAATAACGCACAAAAATCGACTTTTTCGACTCCAAAAAAATCGCGAAATAATCTTGAAATTATTTCAAACAAAAAACGTCATACGATTCATAACCCAATGATCGGTAGATTTCGAGAAAAAAATTATTTAAATGATTAGCTTAAGCGCGCGCGTTAATCGGTACTTCCCACTGTGCAGTAGCGCCTCGTTTACAGTTACGCGCGACGCCGCGTCAGGCATGTTACTACAGGCTTAACGCGGTGCCGCACGCAAAGGCAAACGAAGCGCTACTTCACAGTGGGAAGTATCGATTGACGCGCGGGCGCGGTTTTTGCGATTTTAAAAAATATACAACATCCAGGAGTCGAAAATACATCGAAATAATGGGTTTTCAAAATTGTACCAGTTGAGATGGATACTTAAAAAAACAAGTCGAAAACGTCCTTTTGGAGGGCAAAAAATTGGGGAGGGGGTTGTTGATTTTTTTCATAGAAGGTTTTTGTAAGGGTTTATCATGTAACAAGATTTAAATTAATTCAGTCAACCGTAATTTAAAAAAAATTCCTATCTGACTTTCAAAAAAAAAATTATTTTTCGAAAACGGGGGGAATAAGATATGCATGAATTGGCTTATTAATCAAGTTGCACGACAATTACGCAATATTAATTTATTTTCGCTTTCCCACATAAATTAAATGCACCCAACCAGCGTTAGAATTTATGGCAGTCGTATAATTGTAAAAAGTAACTAAAGAGAATAACATGAAATCAAAACAATTCTACAAATGAAGCTATTTGAAATATCACAGAATTAGAACACATACATGTGCTTCAAGTCCAACTCATCAACCCACAAACCCGATTAAATACAACATCAACAAAACGAATATAAATAGCTGGTGGAAAATTCGCAGTGCATTTTTCTCACTTCGATGTTCGGTATTAAAAAAAAATCCGAATAGAATTTCTTGGCTACATTCAGTACATCGTACCAAGTGATGAACATGCGTTCGAAAAGTAAGAAAAAACGTGCTTGTTCACAATGTAAACGATTAAGCCAACATAATGACGCTTATACGACTAAAACTTGAACTTGAATAAAGTACATCATCAACGTTAAAAAAGTACTCCTTCGTGTATTATTAATTTTCAACGTCTCGAGACTGGGCCGTATTTCAAAATTTTACTCGTCTGTGGTGATTACGCGTGTTCACAAAGACCTTTTTTTTCGTCATCGTATCGCCAACAAAAATAAAAATTCATATTATATCGTTAATCAAATCAAAGCAATAGTTAAACTGGAAAATGGACGGACTACATAGGTACCTACTACCTAGTACTTTACCTATATTTGAGTATCTCAAGACCACTAAAAAATTAAATAATTCAACGAGTCAACCGGAAAATACAAAATTTACAAATTAAAACAAGCTCGCCCAAAAATGGAAATATGTTTCGAATAAAAAGGCTATTGTACCGACATCATGGCATAATTCCAAAACTTACGAAGAAATGTTAACAATCGGCACCAAGTCGCTTCAAGCTCGATATCCAAAATAATGTCGCGAATGCTCGTTCGCTTCATTAATTAGAATAAAATTTCGTAAATTTTCACTCTAACACATTCCGTAAAACACGTAATTACAATTAATCACGAGACATGTCAACATTAAAGTGAAAAACATTGAGCAGGACAATTTCAAGTACTTCCTTCCAAAGAACACGTCCCACGAATTTTTGAATTTCTTCGATAAAAATAAAACTTTGATTTTTCAACTTACCTCAGACGTGGAAACTATACTACTGACTCGTCGATCTTTCAACCTTCTTTTATTACTATCGGCTTTAAAATAATTCATCCACACCAACGCCATTATATAATTTTTAATTGAAAGAAAAAAAAACAATACACTCGAATCGAATTCTAATCCTGAAGAAGCATGAAAAACAACCGCATATTCGCGCCAATAAAAACTACCGCTTAGCGACGATTTACGTGAGATGAACTTTTTCAAACTATTAGCGAAAAGACAACAGAGAAATCTTACGTGAACACCGAAACGAACGCATGTCTAATGGCATCAAAATCATGAATCACCGCACACGGTATGCGTAACCGAGACACATGTAAATGAAAAAAGCAGGGGGTGCTTTCTTTCAATTTATGTACCAAAAGAAAGTAATACGTCATTTAACGTACTCATTACACAAGTGATTCATAAACTCGCATCAAGCAAAACATTTCGTCGTACTACAATTTTTTCATCATTTGAAAGAAATAGGTAAACATCGACGACGTTTCGGCTACAAAACACTGTAAAATCTATAAACCGACCATACTCTGTAGTGCGTTTAGACGAAAATTAAAACGTAAAATTGCAACCACCACTCTCCGTTCGTAATTATAACTCGTACAGTTTCTCTGGCTAATTTTCAAAATATTACCATCGTGACGTATATTTAATATAGGCAAAAGTACGTATTTTTTCAAGCAAATACTCCATGCTCACGATACTCGAATTTTGATCGTTCATTTCGTACTATACGCGACCATGTCAAACATGTGTATTTAGCTACAATTTGAGAGACATTGAAAAAAAATCAGAAAGTTAAATTAATTATGTTTTTTCCAAATGAACGATTAATTCTGAGTAAATACTGGCGAAATTTCCAAACATAATCATCGCAACTATTTTTAAATCTGATTATTAAAATACGAAGAGATATTTTAATGTTTCCGGATAATCAAACCACCGTAATGTGTGAATCATTATCTATAAATAATAATTTTCACGATAATGATTAATTTTTAAACGTTCACAACACCGCTTTTATATTCGTCCTGGTATCATGTGATATACTTACTTCGTAAAATTGGTTAGAATTTTCGTTTTCTTCGGTTCGTTCATTTTCAACGGCAACTTTATTCGGTAACCTTTCTTCACGACTGGGACTAAAAGAAAACATACGATATCGATTTACGTCATTTTAATTCTGTAAAAATCTCGATTTCTGTCTTTTTCAATGACATTTCTGACGTTAAGAAAATACCCACCTTTCGGTAATACGATCGGAAGACATAATGCTGGAATTATCGCTACCAATACTCGTAATTGAATTACAATTATTCTCTCTTTGCTTTTTATCCTCTTCCCATTGAGCTTTAACCTCATCTTGTACTCGACGTTTTAACGCTAGCACTCGTTTTCGTTCTTCTTCTATAACGTGACCTCCTATTATATAAAACACATAAAACATAATTGATTAAACTATCGATGAAAAATCAACGCTTCGTAATAATTCGAGGTAATTACCTTGCTGTACAAGATGAAGTTGACGATTTCGTTCAATTTGTTGCAACGAAGCTATCGTCCTTCTTCCCAACGAATTCGAGCAACCGCTTTCCATCAAAGGAGCATCAGACGTGACACGCGAAATTCTATCCAAATCTTCTTGAGATTGCGTTTTGTACGAATATACGGTTTCCTAAAGCATAAAAGCATGAAATAATATCGATCTACTCGAATTCCACATAAAATGCGAGTTTCTCAACTTACATCGCAAGAGTCTATAGCTTCTTCTGATATTTCGTTTAGTGATTTGGAGGTTTCTTTAAGTTGTACGCTGATATCTTGAAGTCTACCGTGATTCTAAATGAAGAAAAAAAACGTAGATTCCAAAACTTCCAGTTCCTTACTTCTGTTCATCGTAACACGAAACGTACTTGTTGTAAGGTGCGAGTATGACATCGTACTTGCAACTCCAGCGATCTAATTTCATCGGATGCATTTTGAAGTAATTGTTCTTTTTGAGAATATAAACCCGAGATTTTCGATCTAGTATGTTCCATGGCGTTGTTTATTTTGTTCAATTCCGTCTGAAATTCATCCCTTCTTGATAACAACGAAGCTTCTTCTTCTAATAGACGAAATTCGAAATCTTCAAAACTCTGAAATCATAGATATTCGTCGTTTTGAATTCACACTTTTGTAAATACTAACAAACTTTAATAAATCGTACTTTCGTTTCTTCTTCTAAAATTTCTTTACTTTTGCCGATTGATTCTATTATAGAAGATTTATCATTTTCGTTCTTTATGCAAGATAAATTCGACTGTAAGCTGAAAATGAATCGAAAAATTTATAAAGTGATCCATTAACACAATTAATTTAATTTGTAGAAAACATACACATTTAAAATATTTTGCTGCTCGTCAACGACAGATTTATTTTGATCTTGTCGTTCGGTTTGTTGCTTCGAACATGCTTCAATTTGTTTCTCGCATTGATTCAACTTTTCTTGGATATTATTACAGGTTTCTTCTTCGGCAACTAGTTTTTCGTTTTCAGATTTCAACTCACCTTCTAAAAGTGCTTTTTCCATTTCAAGCTGTAAAATTTCCACATTTAGGTATTTATTGAATTTTATAAAAAAATCACAATTTCTGATCTTTACCTCTCTAATAATTTCGTCTTTTTGTTGTTGAATATCCAGTAACTTCGTCTTGACGTTATTTATAGCATCCATTAATCTAGACTGTTCACTTTGTAATCTTTTTAGTTCGCATTTTTTCATACTAAATCGTTGCTTTTTCAACGCTATATCGATTTCCTCCAGCGGTAAAATAAATTTCGATTCCCCTTTCAGCGGTGTTTCTTCTAATGGTAAAATGAATTTATTTGCTTTTTGGGTAAAAACTCGTTCATTTTTGGTTTTTTCGTTTCCTCTAACGATTTCATTTAATTCTAAAACCAAACCGTTTAGTTTCTCGATACCGTCGTCTTTGTCAGTTTTGTCAAAATATTTTTTATTGGAATTAATTAAAGTAGTACTTTTTGATTTGGCATAATCGTTACTAGAAAAATTAGTCAATTCGTTTTGACAATTGTTTTGATTATGATTAAGACGATTATTCGAGTCAAAATTTATCAACGAAGTCGACATGATACTCGACTGCTTGTCGTCGTTTATTTTACTAACGAACGATTCGTGGTAACTTCGCGACATGACGTCTACTTTGGATAATGAATCGTAATTCGGCGTATTAATGGCGTCCGGATCGATGCCCAAAAATTTGTACTTTTTCAACGTGTTATTTTTCACTATGGAACTTCTCGCTTCTTCGACGTTATTTGGTTTTTGCGCGTTTGTACCGTTTACCGGTGTTTCTTTGTGATACAATTTAGGCGAATTTTTCGCGTTAAATTCGGTGACGTGATTTCTCATCATCATATGACCGGTATTCGCTCTTCGAACGATAGGTGAACCATTCGATACTTCGTATTCGTTCAACGAAGCTAATTTATTTTCCAATATTTCCAACGAGTAATCTTTCCTGTACGGAATAACAATTCGTTTAGTACGACACAAGCAAAAAATAATATCGTGTAATTACCTCGTGATTTTCGGACTAGCAACGGTTTTAATTCGAGTCCTCGGACTACTCGGGTAGCTTGATTTTTCCGAATGTTGATCCGAATTCGATACCGATGTTTCGCTAAAGTACCAAAAAACATGCACGCGTGGTGTAATTAATCGATACTACACTAGTAATACGATACTTTCAATGTTCAATAATCGTAATCATCGTTCGAAACATGCACACAGACGACATTGAGTACACCCGTTAAATTTGATGTTTTTTTCCTTATATGAAACGCTACCTTCCCCCTCCTGTTCACCTCACCGTCCTCGTACGTTTATCAGCATTTAATTAACAGAAACTTAATACGGACAGACGTGTAATCTCTACTTCATTCGAACAACTTTATTGTTTTATTACTGAATTTCTTCAATGTTTTGTGTTCGAACGATGGCTTAGTAATTGATAAAGAATATCTAGCGTTCGAATATGCATGCGCTATCGCAAAAGGTAAATTATACGTACGTCTTATCAAAACTGAAAACTATGCCGTTTCGTGGTGACTCAGGCGTTTTCGCAATTGGTGATAGGCATTGCTTATCACGTGGCAAGGAACCATTCGTTTTTATGCTGCGAATAAAAGAAACAACATTGATATGAATATCCGTTGTTGCATTACTTCGTGGTTCGTAATTCGTATTTATGAACTAATTTTACAGGATTGTAATATTTAACTAGAAAGTAGAAACACATCGCGTCAAAATCATTTTATATTCGAAAACTAGCTTCGCTGGTTGGAGGCAAAGCCTCCAATGTATAAGACCAAAAAGGTTCTAATTTTGGATTTAAGGTTTAAATATGATTTTTAAAAAAGTACTTTCTCAAAATTTTTATACCTCAATTTTAGCACCTCCCCCCCAATTTTGGAGCTTTTGAAATAGAAATTCGTCCTTTGCTATATTTGTAGTGTTGAAAGTTGACCAAGAGCTAGTTTCTTGATTATAATAAAGGCTAAGTGAAGATTGGTGGAACTTCTATGCGCGTTGCAATACATGGATATGCACAAAGCTGAATTTCGTTACCCTTAAGAGCCGACGTTTTTAGTTGACGGTTTTCGATTAATGTGCTTGACAAGGGAAGCTCTCAAGGTGTCCGGCTCGGATTTGAACGGGAGTTGGATTTTTGAAAAGAGCATGTCAAAAAAAACCCAAAACCAAAATTTAGCTGCCCAAGTTGACTTTTCGATTTTTGGCGAATTTTTGAAATTTGAAAATTACGAAATTTCGATTAAAACAAAGAATAAAAAAAAAAT